>QOCX01004793.1:0-11596 GCA_005959815.1 Sarcophaga bullata | reverse complement strand
AGAGCTGCGCATTGTGCACTTAGTGTCAGTTTCCCTTTCAGTTCGAATTACTCCACCCCGCATCTTATTTGCCATATCGAGCTTCCTTGGATTATTTTCGATTTTTGAACATGAAATAATGATTTGAAGCTAACGCACTTGACAGAAATGAAGAGGAGTCTGAGATTGATGACTGACTGAAGCAGCCGTAGTTTAGTAGTTACTGTGTAGGCTTATTAGAACCGTTATTGTATTATGGTGCGTAGGCTTATTAGACGTGATGCCACCACAGGTCGTCATCTCAAATAAAACGAAAAATGCCAAACATTTTTCTTCTGCGACTCTTTCCCGTAGTCCTGAGAGTAAACAAAGATTGCCATAGAAAAACTTTTCCAATATATGTCTGTTTAGGTAGGTAGTGAGCTGCGTTACTAGTGGTGAGATGTTCGTGGTTCAAATCTAGCTTAGACATCTCGTGTACAACACGATACATTCGAAAACAATATATTTTATCAGCAACTCTTCTTAACAATCCTTTGGCAGAAACTCTTAAGGAAAAAGAAACTTCCATGAAAATTTGTCAAAAATCTGTCGTTCAAGGTTGACTTTAATTATAGATCGCGTCCCACTCGTTTGATAAAATAACACTTACAACATAGGTGGGTGGTGGGGGAGTCTAGTTCGCTAAATCCGACTGAAGTTGTTAAAACCATTTTAATTAAGTAAGTAAGAGACACTGGCGTCGAGTTAAAGAAGTTGGGAGAAAATAAGGAAAGTGCTGTTGGAAGCTTACTTCATGTCTTTTTTGCTCTTCTCCGTTACTGGAGAGTTGCTCTTTGGAACTGTGTTACAGTATCTTGAAGGCTTTGGTGATTATATTGTGCAATCATTAGATGTTCTCTTTGTTTGACAGTTTGTGTTAAAACAATTTACGTTATAAAGGTCTTCCGAACTGCTTATGGTACCGTGTGGTGTGGCCAGATTTCTATATGAATAATTTTTATTCCTTTACAAAAACAAAAAAAGCAGAAATCCATAAATTTAATTTACCTTCCGACTTGTGTTTTACAATTTCTATCCTTTCCACCTTGTCCTGTTGTAACCGCCTTAATGGCTGTTAAAGAGAAATCTGAATTATTCTCAACATTCTGGCATCTCTTATGATTAAAGCAAGGAGAAAGATATTTCTTCGTTCTATTCTTCCTTCTTCTATTCACAGTAAATATTACATAAATTTTCTTTTTCGTTTTTTATTTCTTTGTTCTGTCATTTCATATGCAATGTCGTCGGCTGTTTGTCGATAATAAATGCCTCTATTATGTCAGTGTCAAAATTACAAAATGTCAGGACGATTACTTCAGTAAAATATCATTAAAATGAATTATTTCGATTGACACAAATAAAGCAAGTAAGAACCTGATAAAAAGGGGAAATGAAAAGATGCATTTTTGTTTTGAAAAAGAATAGATGGTCTCCTGAGCTTTTTTCTTGTGGCAACTTTTGCCTGTTATACGGATGAGGTTCTGTTGTTCTTATCCGCTGATGACATGTTACTTCTTAACTTAAAGTTCCATCTTTGTTTCACTTTTTTTTTGTAATTTTTTTTGGCCTGCATGTGCTATATAAGCTTGCAATGGAGGGGGGGTTGTCATGAACATGAAATGAAAAAATTCCAGGAATTTTTCTGTAACAAAAAACTCGATGAATCAACGAATGAATGAATGAATGAAAGGGCCATACAGATGTTCATCACAAGTTATGCTTCTCTGGCCATTGTTCCAGTTCTTTCTGTTGGTTTTTAGCCTCTATTGGTTAATACATGGGGATATGACTGGCATGGACAATTTAGTGGAAATGAAACTGAAATGGTATAAAATATCGTTGTACAGTGAGCGTCAAAGAAACTTGTAATTAAAAAATACTACATGGAAAAGACCGTTATTTTATTTAAAAATTGTTTCATGCCCAGTCTGAAAAATTGAAAGAAGAAAAAAAACAGAAAAAAATTTCGTATTTGGTTCGTCAAATTTTTCGTACTAGAATTTTATCCTTAGTGTTCACCTTCTTTTGACGCTCACTGTATGTGCATAAAAACCTTGTTTTTATTGAGCACTAGAGTGGCTGAATAGCTTTTAATCGTTTGCATTCGGGGGGCACGAAAATAAACAGAAATTTCTAATCAAAGTATTGATTAAACGCCATAGTCAAGTGGCTAGTGTGTAAGCTTATTAGACGTGAGGCCACAGTTCAAACTCCGGTTTAGAGATCTCCAAAAAACCAAATTTGTAAAAATTATTTTTCGGCAACTTCCTTTCAGATAGATTATGGCAAAAACTTCGGTGTCGTCTTTAAACTGTGAGGCCCGCACTCATAGTATTAATTACCACAAACATAAACTGGTGAGTGAGAACCTAGGTTCGTGATACTGACTGAAGGATTGTGTGACCAATTATGATGTGCACCTGTGTCTTATGGCTTATATATGATTCTGCTCGACCTCAGTTTAAAGTGTTTTTGAGTACACCAATCATGCCGATCAATCATAGCGATCAATCATGCGATATAATTATGCGATTAATCGTAAGATCATAAGCAGCCTTAGTATTCGCTTTACTATTTTTATCTGATAACCAGTTCGCTTCACTGATCGCCTGACTACTCACTAGTAATCTACAATAATGCTCGTTATCTTATTATCCGACAATCATGGCATAAGTCATGTTAACTCATTCAATAGCTTTTTGAACGCTTGATTCTCTGTAAGAATTCCTTATATAAGTGGTGTGAGAAGCTAAGTCGTAATCCTGACTGAAGGGTTGTAATGACCCATTCTGTGTGTATTGATAAACGATACGTTGGGCATTCCGCGGATAATTGAGCATCATGCAAGCGACCCGTCCAGTGTACCAATTAGATTCTGTTGATGCGATTGTGGCTCTGTTTGAAGACGCATACGCCGTAAGGTGCTGCCTTATATCGAACCCGTATCTCTATCAGTTCTCGCTTTGTGGGTGATGTTCACATCACACCATTTATGTCCTGAACAACACATCCGTTGAACCTTTAGAATTATTCTAATGCTGCATTTCCTCCCCGTTGATGTCCTCCACACTACTGAAGTTATTGCTAGAAATAGGTCTTGTATGTCATTCCTCAAGTGAGGCTCGATTTTGTTTGTATTTTCTTTAAAAATATTTTAACTTTAATCTGCATTAAACACATCTACTTGCTTAAGAATTGAAATAAAATCCCATTTTATTTAATAAAACAAAGCATTAACAAAATTACGTACATTGAGCATGCATATTTGTAGTTCATAAAGCAAAATACGTGTATGCGGTAAGCAATTCTCTCTTAACATTGCTTAAATCTTTAACAATTTTCGATACGTTATTCTCTTCTCTCTCTTCTCTCTTCTCTCTCTCTTACTTCTTCGTCTTCTTCCTTCTATATAATTTCCAAATAATTCACACAGTCTCTCTATGTGTATTAGGTTCTGCAGGTGCCATTCAATCTCTTCTGAAATCTGAACAAATCTTTCTTTCCTGCCTTTATACGGAATACCAGGAGAATGGAAAACATAGGAAATCAAAGTTTTTCTCTAAAATTAATGTTTAATTTCAATTAAAATAAGATTTCCAAGACATTTAATGTAATTAATATTGTACTCACGCTCAAAACAGTCTTTTGTGTCTTGGATTTTGGAAGGAAAAATTAAATTGAAACCAATTTGCAGAGACATTATGTTTCTTAACACGTTTATTGTATCAATACATAGAGAAATTAAGAACATTTTGGTCACAATTTAAGGCAAAAAACAAAACAAATGTTAGTAAACACTGGCTAGCAAAATTGAAAGCATGCATGTGCATAATATTTCGATTAAAATGTCATAATCGATAAATAACTAAGGAAAACTCTTTAAAGTCATATTAACAAGCGACTGAGTAGGAGTTCGAGTATTAACTGCTTCATTGTATGTAGATGGAGAAAGTTTAACATCATTCTGAAGCCATGTTGGAATTGGCTTATACTAGGCCCCAATGGCTAAGAAACATGTCAAACATTTCTATTAAAAATGTCATAAATCGATAAATAATAAGGAAAACTTTTTAACTCATATTAAGAAGGCACTGAATAGAGGTTGAGTATTAAACTGCTTGTTTATTGTCGATGGAGAAAGTTACAGCCATTCTGAAGCCAGTGTTGAATTGGCTTATACTGGCCTCTATTGCTGAGAAACATTAAAATTTCGTTAAATGTTAATAAATCGAAACAATAAGGCCAAACTTTTTAAAGCATCATTAAGAAGCACGGGAATAAAGAGTTCGGTATAAACTGCTTATTTATGTCGATGGGTAGAAAGTTTACAGTCAGTTCTACAGCCATGTTGATGCTTCTACTAAGCCTCTATTCTAGAAGCGGCAAGCCGGCCCATTCTCCGATCAAGCTCAACTTGCCAGGCGGCGGTCAAGCACCTCTTTGGTTGGGGTTACATATACCAACACATTAATTAGGTCATTCCTAAACCTTCGGTCAGATTACGACTCTGCTTTTGGGTTACGGGGTATGCTAAACCTTTTTGGTTCTCTATCACAGTTGAACAGTTGCTTAAAAATTATTTCATAAGCCGAGGCTATTGTTATCGATTACGTGGGAAAACAGGCTGTGTTATGTGTTTATAAATGTACTGAAATGTCGCGTAACTTTTCACACATTCTCTAATCATTTGTATCATCCGGCGTTTCGATTGTTTCAGGAAGATTTAAAATGTCTCTCAGGAGTAATTTGAGAGTAAATCATCTATCAGACAGCAAATGGCCGTACTTTCCAGTAGGTGATGGAGTTGCTTATAAACGAGAAAGTCTTGATTTAAACCTAGCTAAGAACAACTGAACAAAATGAGCCTATAGATCATGACCTGATTGTTCGTCATATTGCTCTCAGTAGACTTCTTGACAAAAATTTAAAAGTAAATGAAATAACGATGAAAAGTTTCTCAAAAATTTCGTCGTCAAGGTGAATGTTAAATGTAGACTTCACAAATCATGGATAAGTATCTGCAGAACATAGTAGGTAAGAATCTTGTTTGATATCCTCGGCTAAAGTATTGTAACGACCAATTTAACTCAATAAGTATAGTACTCGGAGCAGCCAGTGGGATAAAATCATATGTGAACGTCTATCAATGTTGATATGGGTTTCATTACATTCATAATTGGCATTACAACCCTTACAGTCAGGATTACGGCTAGCTTTCTCACACCACTTACGTTTGTGTGTGTTAACTTTTTTTTAATATACATGAGTGGCGCGACTTATGAGTGTATAAAGTCGACTCGAACGACAGATTTTTGAGAACTTTCATGGCAATTTTTATTTACGTCTCATTTTTTCCAGAAATCTGCTGAGAGATAGTCGCGAAGAAATGATGTTCTTCATATTTCGTTTTTGATGTCTAACCGGGGATCAAACCTGGCCTTCGTCTCAATAAGCCAATACGACTACCTACTAGACTTACGTGCGACTTCATGGGTTCAATTAATGTCCCTTATTTGTCTACATCATGGCGTCAGTACTCGAAAACTTTGTTGCGGCCTAATTACACCAGAAGGTTGTAACTGGATGATTCATGTGTATATGATCTGCACATAGGGGATTCTCTTAGCACACAATCAAGACTGAAAATAGAAGTTAATTCCCTCTTCCACAAAACACCAGAAATACAATTTTTTTGTTTGTTTTTTGTTTGATCACATTATTGGGTCCATTCCCTGAACAGCGGAAACAAGATTTTAAAGCAATTGCTAATTGAAAAGAAGACCAACAACGCTTGGAGTGACTTGTGTAACGTCTTAGCCGATGCATACTTAAGGCGTACGAGAGTATTGGGAACCTGATCTTAACCGAACTGACGAACATTGTTTGAAGTCAGAGTTAAATGACGTAAGAAAACGACTCTTTACTCAGACACGTGCATCAGCAATGTGTGTAAAATGGTCTGAAAGAATCTGACGAAATTGTTTGATGTCAGAGTGTAATGCAGTAAGCAGACACGATCTTCCTCAAGAATTGCAGCAGCAATGGGTAGTAAATGGTCTGAACATCTGGACGATAACTTGTTTGAGTCAGATAAATGATTAAGACACATGACTCTTCCTCAGAATGCATCCGCAGAATGTGGTAGATAATAATGGTTTGAAAATGTCGGAACGACATTGGTTTCGAAGCCAGAGTTAAAAAAAATAAGACGTAAAACTTACGACTCTTTCTCAAGATATGATCGCCTGTGGTAGTAAAATGGTTTAAAGCTGTGAAGATCTGGTTGATTGTCAGGCTAATGACGTAAGTCCACGACTTTCCTCAAGAATGCATCAGCATCGTGTAGTAAAATGTCTGAAAGATCTGATTCTGGTTTGAAGTCAGGGTACTGACTAGCATAGACTTATTTCCATAGGACGGCGTCACCAAGTATCATTCATGCAATGTGGTTGTAAAATGACTGGAAGGATTAGGTGTAGGCGGAAGTCTTACGGGTTTTAGTGCTGGCAAAAATCAATTTAACCTAACGTTATGAATCTCTGTGTCTGCTATACAGTCAGATCGTAGCTTTATAAAGAAGACAAGTCATTGTAGACTTAGAGAAGAAAACATTATTATTTTTGGTTAATTTAAAATCCAAAGGAATAAGTGAAGCATAATAAACAGAATAGGGAACAGAATATGGATTTGGAGTCAACAATTTAATCTCCTTAAGAATAAAAAATTTTCATCTTATTGGGAAGGCAATGTATAAAGCTATTGCACTTCCAACCTTTTGGTTTGTAAGTTTTCTTTTTAGAATACAAAATAAGAAGAATGTTTGATACAGAACGCAACATGTAGAACAGCACAATAAATCTCAACAAATATCTCGTACTTCCCCAGGTTTGGCTTTGTGGATATTGCTGATATGTTGTCGATATTCATCATATACATCCTCTGGCAAGTATTAGAAACACATTTTTCTTCTGTCAATGCATGCTGGCAATAACTTTAAAATGATGTGAAAAAAATATACGAACATAAAGGGTGGGCCACATAAAAGTTTAAATTACAAATGCATGAAAAAAAACGGTTGAAACTTTGCTAAATTAATTTTTTTCTTCTGAAACGACAATTTGTTCTAGGTAGAAATGTAAATCTATTTCATTTCAATATGCACAGCGGCTGGCCTCCATGTGCCTCATTCAATTCGCACCATTTTCTGGCACTTCTACGAGTGTAATGGGTTGTGATCTCGAAAAAGGCATGATGAATGTTGGAATCAAATGCTCCAATGTCTTTGGTTGTTTGGATACACCCTTTTCCTTTGACGGTTGCCGCCGAAAATAGTCCAACGCTCGTCAAATCGCGCGTACTTGGCGCCAATGACATCACCATTTCGGCTTATTAAGCGGCTATAAGGTTTGACTTATCAAAGTCGTTTTGTGCAAGTTGGGACTGTCATGGGAACACCAAACATGTTCACATCATACATGAAGAAGGGTACAAAAACTCGCTTATCATGCGGCCAATGCCGTCTTCCTTTCTAAGCAATATGGCCATATAGCGCATCTACACGTCACTTGTAATGCATGCATTTGTTCTCTAACATGTGTGGGTTTTCTAAGCTTCAGATATGGCATTGCTTGATTGACATATCACTAAGATCGAAAGATAGAAGCTTCATTCGAAAAGATAATTTTTCGGTGACAAAATCCATATCGATCGTACATTCTTGTTGGCCTCATCTACCGAAACGAAATCCATTCATTAAGTAACGGAGAATTAATATAGAATGGAATTTATATGACAGAATTGACGGACCTAGGATGCCAGATTCAAATAACGATAGTTTAAACTTAAAACGATAGATGACCCCCCTATAACGTGAAAACCCAAAATCCTATCGATAATTTGAGTGTGTATTTGTTCCTTTCGATACCAATGCATTTCAGTTTGTTGCATTTTCTGGGATTTTATGGAAAAGTCAACATTTTCTAAACTAGAATAAAACACACACACACAACACCCACAAGTAATGTAAACAATAATCAGAAAATATTCGAATAGAAGGAAAGCAAACCTTTATTGCATACAGGATCTATGGTCATACTTGATTGTTGCTGCGTTTATCGTTGTTGTTTTGTTTCTTATTGATTTATGAAAACAACAACAACAACAACAACATGTAACCCTGTCGATATGTTATACCAACCCCATAATCCATAAAAAGTGTCAAAAAAATGTCACACAATACGTACTGTAGGATGATGGTATTCAAAAAACAGTCAGGCAACAATTGAAATGAACTTTCCTCATACGCCATCCAGGGCCAGACAGTTCTTACGAGAAATTGTTTACCGTTCAATTCGCATGGTCTGTCTCTGGCGGCATCAAAGTAGTTGAGAATTGCATTCCCTCTCGCACACATAAGTGAGAGAAGTGAATTCGTTTAATATGAAGAACGAAAGAAAATAAACAATAAAACATTGTACTGACGGCCAGGAATGGAATGAATGGAATGGATGGAATAGGAAAACTTTCAATTACTTGTTTGACAATGATTTGGTGTGCAGAATTTGCTAAAGGAAGTGATATGTCTTCAAGACGAAACTGAAAATTTCTCATGCAATGGAATTATGAAGGAATATAGGATAGAAAATATGAAAAATAAAATTCCACATTTGAGAATAAGTTGGTTGTTTATTATCCCGTTATTCCAACAAAGATGTCTTCTAGATACCCAACTGTCAAAAGCCTGAATGATGTCAACATGACTTAGTCTGATTGTCCGGAAATAAGATAAGAAGGCTTATTGAACGTTACGAATAAATAATACAGGCGGGCAGTAAAGAGCCTGGTCTCAGATTGTCTCAGGCAATACTAAGCTGTCTTATATTATAGTTGCCTTCTATGATATGGTATACTTAACTCGTTTAATAACTGAGGCAACAGTCAGGTCACGAGCTGCTTCTACAACACTAATTTGTGTGTTACGTTTTCTAAGCGGGACCTACTGTTGAAGTCGAACTCCGAATGCATAGTTTTTAAGAAAGCTTTGTCATGCATTTCTTTAATTCCTCGGAATTTTTTGCAGAAGATCTGTGAAGTGCTCACCAAGAAAATATGCTGAATATCATGGCTCACGCGCCTAAAAACACATTCCCGTAATCAGACTATGCACAGATAGGTCGCTATAGTGATCCAAAGCTTTGGTACATGCATACTACATAATGCGCATTACAACCCTTCGTCAGTTGTACCCTACTTCTCACACCCTTACATGTGTGTGTTATTCTTGTATACATGAGTGGCGGGCCTACAGTTAAAGTGACTCGAATCGACAGTTTTTTTTGACGAACTTTTCATGGCAATTTGATTTACTCTCGAGTTCTGCCAGAACATCTGCTGAGAGGAAGTCGCCGAAGAAAATAATTTGTTCATATTTCCGTTTTTGACTGTCTGATCGGATTGTCAGAAGATTGTCATGCCTGTCGATTGAAATACAGCATTCAAGTTCTTGGCGCTCAGACAAAATAAATAGGCTTCCGCCTTCCGTGCTTTCTAGGTCTGCAACGGTAATGGAACCGTAAATTTTCCAGCGTCTCCAGCTTTCTAGTATTGTCCGGTTGGCACAGTGTTGTCCAATGTTTTAGCAAACAGAAAACATTTGACGCCAGTCTAAGTGACGGCTTAGACGTTTGTCGGCTTTATGTTTTATTATGAATCTCAAGATTTGCTTGAAGAACAAGGCACAGCCATTAATGCCTGTTATAAACGTGATTTGGTTTGTTTCAAGGTAAAGGTAGACATATGAGTTCTAAATGTGTTTTTGTGAGGAAAGCTAATAACATGACAGCTAGTGCTACGTTTGCTGAATGATAACATCTTGGAACTTGGCTGCCTATGTCTCGATTCCATGCTAATAAATACGCCATTAAATTTGGACTTCATAATAGTGTCTAATATTTTCATTTTTTTTGTGGTATTTAATACGATCTCTTACCGAGTAAACAGATGAATTCGAGTAATATGAGAATCTTTAATACAATGGCTTATTCCTGTAACAATTGTTTCTCTCTTATTAACAGCTGCCTTGTGAGACTTTATTAAACAAGAAGGGCTTCGCAAGTGTGTTACATAATAGTAAGTAATTTTTTTTTTTCAAAACATGCAATACATATGTAGGCACAAGAACTTTGAATCTATGATTAATTTAACTTTCGTGACTCGTAATGCGTATCTCACGGCAGTACGTAGTATTCAGCAATGGCGATGTCTGTGAAACCTCATATACTTTTCATGGAAACACGAAAAATTAGACAGATTTTATCGATAAAAACATTAAAAGTTTTTTTCCTCTAAAAAAGCCTATATTCACTACCAACAAAACAAATAAGCCGTAAGAGTATGTGTTTGTGTTTTGTGTGAGAACGGTGTACACATGGTTATCAAATCGGTGATTTGGGTCATGATACAAAAGTTGTATGCATTAAACATCTAACCAATTGAAAAAGCATTTTAGCTAATTTGGCCACATAAGAAACATGTCATCATTTTAAATTCTATGACCAAATTTATTCAGCTTAAGAGCTTCTCTATTCATCTTCATATTTTTTTTTTTGCTAAAATCCTGCATTTGGCAGCTGTCACGAACCCAATATAACGTCATTTAATTTAACAATTCGAACATAGTGGCATGGCTTTTGTGTATAAATTTAAAATTTCCTTTAATATCTAATAAAAAAAAACACAAAAACGTAAAAAAATAAAACAAATAATTTCGATTATTTGTTAAATGATCGCTCGATTAAAAATCATTGGAAACCTTTACCAACATTTCCGAAATTTGTTTATTTTCAATCAAAGTTATCAACCATTTAAACATTTTTTATAGGAAATTTTCCTAGAATATTTAATATTTAGTCGGGTATTGAGCTAACAAAGAAGACGTATTTATAGTGTTGACAAGGAAAAAAAGGTTTTTTTTTTATATAATACTTTCGTAATAATTTTAAAATTTCTATTGAAATCGTAATGATTTTAGAATTTTTTTATCTGCCATCCTAATTTACACATACATACATAACGTGCATATATACATACATATACACCAGGATTACCATTCATAGCACAATTGGCCAGAGAGAATTCACACCAGATTGTCTTAGCTCTTTGTTTATTCGTCGATCAACTTCGGGAGTGCACATGTTAGCGGATCTATGAAGTTTTTTCAGGGCTTACACTCAAAAAATTTTAAAATATTAATATATTTAAACGCTTTTATTAAGAATCAATGCCCTGATATGCTCTAAAGGACATTTAAATGGATAAGGAATGGGAACACTTTTTTGTAGACTAAACGCCAATTTTTTTTTTGAAAAACTAAAAGGTGTTGTTTATTAGTAAGGTGAGAAATTTTTAACCAACAAGTAGCTCCTACTCAAATACTAAAAAACATTCCCTAATTTTGAGTCAAGGTGTATAACTTTATGCATGTGATGAAAGAAATCAAATATCTTATATTACTAAACATTTTTACCTGTGACAGTAATAAACAAATTCTTTCACATTTGTTTTCTCTCTCTTACTC
>QOCX01004792.1:159-14011 GCA_005959815.1 Sarcophaga bullata | reverse complement strand
AAGCTGCGTAAGCAACCTTCAATTACATTGTCTGAGTTCCTGTTGGGAAAACTTATTTCGAATAAAAATGGGAAATCGTTTCTAAAAGTCTTTCTTGTTTTTTTTTCTCCTTGTTTTTTTAGGTAGAAAATCCCCATTATAAAGTAATTCTGTAATCGTTTTTTCGATAACATTTAATTATTATAACACAGACAGACAATTACGTACGTTTTTGTACTGCTCTTTTGTATCATTCATACACTTGCAAGCTTCATATCAGAGAGAGAGAGAAAGAGAGAATTTACGTTATTATTTTGCCAGAAAAATATCTACAAAATGTTGAAAACTAAAGCAGCAAAAAACAACAACAACAACAACAAAATTAATATAAATTTGAAGGAAAATTGTCAGCATATGCAACATAAGTTATCCTATGGTTTTAATAAGAGGGATTTCACATCAGAACAAAGAAAATCTTTAAGAAATATTTACAGGATATGGTACGGTTTCCGGGTAACTGTTATTTACTTAAGGCCTTTATAGCTGCAAGAAAAGTAACCAGCAAATAGCTAATAAGCCGAAGAGGCTGAACTGTGCTTGAAGGTATTTTAGAAGCTTTGCCGTACTATACAGCCGTTGAGCGTCAATAGACGTTGGTGTAGTAAAAGAGAATTTCGCTGTGTTTAAAGAATATTTTAAAGGCTCATTCAGTAATTATTCGCAAGATTTTATAATTAAGGATTCTTGTTCTGTCTGGAGTAAGCTATCGTACAGTTGCATTGTCCGCATGGTTCCATGAAATTGTCGACTGAAATCTTCATTTCCTAGTTAAAAATGAGAATCTCTTGATCGAAAAATTCATAGTCAGCTGTGTAAGAAGAAAATTAGAGAATACGGCACTATGATTCTGTTCTGACATCAACTAAAATCCCATCAGCAGTCTATGGCTAGGTTAGATTAGGTTAAGAGCCAACCCTTCCCTAGAGAAAACTATCCCGAATCCAATATAAATCTTACAATTCCAACAATCTTTAGATTAGAAAAACTCGCTCAAAGATGTCAGAAAATGAAAGCTTAGTAGCCTCCATTTCTTTATGACAAGAACAGAACACTAACACATGAGATGAATGACAGTTTCTTCCTACTCCTTAGACCAATAGCTCCTGCAGAAGTCTTCACCATGAATTTTCAATCTAAGGACAGTGGCCCGTAGATTGTGGCCCACTATTATGCGATAGTTGGCCATGAGCTTAAAGCGCAGAAGTGAATCTTGTTATCCAGAGTCTACGAATATTGCTCGTACCATCTTGCTGCCAATGAGATTGAGCTTCCCCGTATAATGAACGAACCAAATCCGAATTAAATGAAGCCCTACAACGAATTGATTTCAACTGAGCTAAAGTGCTGTCACCTGATAATTAATTATTTGATAATTCTTTGTATGGAATAGCCTCCAATGGACAATTAAAATGACTTTTATTCTTTTTTTCTGCTGTTGTTTATTGCATGTCTTCCAGTATGAATAAACAGGATAAAATCAAGAATACAAAAGCGGACAGACAGACAGACAGACAACACAAACCAAACATAAAATTATGCTGTGCAGCATATCTTTTCTAAAAACTTCCTTAATAACCACTCATGTTGCATAGCCACAGACACCCGTTAGAACACACATACCCACATAAAAAAAGTGACTTTTTGTAATGCAGGTTTAAACTATGCTTGTCATAAAAGATAAACCATGAGAGAGAGAGAAAGTTTGTTGAAAGGGTCAAAAAAGAAGCTAAATTTTGTTGCAATTTTATTTCATTACCATCTCTGGTATAAAATGTTTCCTTTTTTTTTATTTTATTCATGTTTTTTTGCTTTTTGTCTTTATGTATGAAGAAAACAGGGATGGCATAATTTGTTTTTTTTTTTCGATTTAATGAGAGTGCAGGTTGTAATTACACCCACACATACATACGTATATGAAAAGAATTGTATTACATTTCACTATACAGTTAATGTTACTGTTTTTGTTGTTGTTGTTGTTGTTGCAAGCACATGTTATATTTTCCTTAATAATCCTTAACGTTTCACTTTAAGTCCTTTAAAGTTGCTCAACCCGTTTTAGTATTTTTTCTTTTGTAACTTTAAGAGGAAGAAATCTTCAAATTTAATATGTTCGCGTAGGCTTTACTCATGCAGAAGCTTATTGGGAATGTTATTTGGCAAGGAAACCATTCCAGAATATTTTTTTATCACATTATTTTTTTTTTTTTTGGAATTTGTGTTGCTGTGTAAGGATATTTAATTTTGGTGTATGTGTGTGTAATTAAAAATAAAAAAGAGTTTCTAAAGCGTACATTTCTTCCGGAGTTTAAAATGAATTTTTGATTGTTGACGTTGCAAGATAAACTCATGGACTTTTCTAATGTTATTTTTAGCTCACTTACTTACTTACTTACTTGCAGCATTGTAATCTGGCTTCTCACACCATCCATGAGTAGCGGTACATACAATTTAAAGTCGATACTGAATGACAGATTTTTGACCTTTTTATGCAATTTACATGAGCAAAGTATTTTAGAAACTCTTTATAGGCTTGCCTGTTTTATATAGGATTTCTTTGATGATGATCAAGCAACAACGAAATATTTCTCTCTCATGTGAGAAATTTTCCTTACATTTTAATTTATTTGTACGTTTGTTTGTTTGTTTTTTCGAGTGTACAGACATACATACATACATACATATCATAAGCCTCTGTTGTATAATGAAGTATGAAATGAAATAGTTCTTGAGGAAATTTAGTTACAAGAGTTAACAATAAAAAGGAAAACGATGGAATAGTTATTCTCCGTTTTAATTTCCCCAATTGATAATTAAACATTCTGGCAATTTTAATTAATGCCACTTAAGCAAGTTTTGCTAATGCCACTTCTACTACTACTCCTACACCCGATACTTAAGTATGCCTTTTTTGATGTCTAAATTAGATTTACTAAGCAGCAGCAGTAGCAGCAGTAGCAGCAGCTGTTCTAATGGCAATTTCCTCTTGAAGTGAGAAGGAAAAATAAAGAAAAACTCCATTTTATCAAATACAGCCAGTGACGGCCTTTTTTCTTTGCCAAAGCCAAGTGCTGTAAGCAGTTTTTATGCTTAATTTGAGCAATTTGCCATTCGCTATTCGCTATTCGCTATTCACCATTCAGTATTTGCCTTTCGCCATTTACATAAAATTCAATTGAGAAGAGCAAGTGAAGTGGCGTAGAGTGGAGTTAAGTTGTAGAGTAAATGAATGCAAATTCTGTAAAAAAAAGTAGTTGTGCTATGCCTCTGTGTGTGTGTTGTTGTGTTGTTTATATTCTATTTTAAGACCGCATTTATTTGTTATTGTTTGCGTTGTGTTGCTTGAACCAGTATTGTTTATGGTTTTATACAAATAACTGTTTGTGTGTGCAAGTGTATTGTTTGTTGTCCTGTATCCCCCTGCAATATAAAACAAAATAAATAATAAAAGCTCAACAACCACAACAACAGCAACAATTAATTAAGAATAGAGAGGTAAAAAAGAGACAAAAGGCGGAGTCATGAAGAGCGCAGAGATGGTAGTTGTAGTAGTAATATATTTTCTATTTTCTTGTTTTTGTTATTGTAAATATTTATAATGGAATTATAATATTAATGGCATACAATTACACAGAGAATAGGAGAAAGGAAATGACAAGGAATAATCATAATAAAATTTAAAGAAGATCACACAAGCAAAACCAACAACAAACCAACAATAGAGCCAATCTAATTACAATTATCTTTTAAATAATTAATTGAAATTAAACAGCAACAACGACAGAGACGAGAGAAGAGAGGATAGAGATAGAGCGTAGTAATATATATTCTATTTTCTTGTTTTTGTTATGTAAATATTTATAATGGAATTATAATATTAATGGCATACAATTACCACAGAGAATAGAGAGAAAAAGGAAATGCACAAGAATAATCTAATAAAATTAAAAGAAAATGCACAACAACAACAAACCAACAAACAAACCAACGAATAGACAATCTAATTAACAATTATCTTTTAAATAATAATTGAAAATTAAACAGGACACACAACGACAGAGAGAGAGAGAGAGAGAGATATGAGATTAGAAAATGCAATAGAGCAAAAGAATGGAGAGATTATTCTCTAAAAACAAACCAAATAGAGTAGCTTAGTATACATATATGAATGAAAATAGAATATATCTGTATGTGTAAATATGTGTGTGTAGTTTGTTTACAAGCATTTAATTGCAGACACATTAATAAGAATATTTCTTGTTACAATACATTTACATTAATTTACAACTAATATTGGTTGAGGGTGAAAGTTATTTCTTTAAAAGAGAAACCAACTATCTTACGGCATATAAAAACTGGGTTCCTCTTAACCCATATACTCTGAGAACACATAAAAGTTTATGTAAGTTATTGGCTGCTTTTTAAAATATTTGCATGGAAGGAAATGAAAATACGGAAATGTAAACTTTTATTTACATTCTTAACAAATACGGTGTACAAGCAGTCTGAGATAGTTTTTGTTCCGGCTTTAAGCCAGACAATGCATAATTGTAAGTAAAGAAAATCTGCAAATATTTATTTGACGCTTAAGCAAACAGTTTGCAAAAAAATTTTCCTCTTTCTTATCATCATTATCATCATAATCATATTATCCTCTCAACTATTCCTTGTTTCCATCAACAATACTGAAAAACTATTTTCAAAATGTACTCTTCTAGTAAAATGTAATCGTAATCGTAATCGTAATCGTAATCGTAATCGTAATCGTAATCTTTAGCATCATCATCATCATGATTATTACTCTTAACGTTATTAACAGGTATCTACCAACAGTTACAAATAATAACAAGAACAACAGAACACAGAAAACTAATGGCACTGGTGACAATGACAACAATTGCAACAACAACAACAACAACAACAACAAACATACCACATTTATGCAGCTGTATCAGTTGTAAGTAACAGAGAATTATTAAAATATTATCATCATTATCGTTAATTCATCATGCTTCATAATCATCATTAGTCGGTATGGCATTCAATATTAAATGTTGTCGTTATTGTTGTTGTCATCGTTGCTGCTTAAGTAGAAATATCTGTAATACTCTCCCCACAATTTACGTTAAAATAAATGAAAGAATGAAAGACTCTTTTCCGTTTTAATATTTTCCCATTTTAGAAGAGAATTTATACACAAAATATAAAATACGTACTCGACTCGTATGTAGCGTTTGTAATGAATGTATGCAATTGTAGATACAGTAGAACAAGTGATAAATATACTGCATTTAATTGTGGTCTTTTGCTAATGCATAGTTCGATTGGTTTAAACAACAAAGGATTTATAAAGCGAATATTAAGGCAATGCCATGTCGAATGGAGTGGACTCAGGAGTAGTACGTCTATACTTTCTACAGTGACTTGGCAGACCAAACTCTTGTGGTTCTTCTGCATGAATTATATTTTCCTGCACTTCCAAAATTAATTGGTAATGTGAGCTAGGGATTCCTTCCCGCTCTAAATGCAATCGGTACAGCCCCCAACATGGGTTCAACATTTTCTCCCTTGTATAACTGAAGCCTTTCCTTTAGCTCTTGAAGCTTTCAGGTTTTAATTTAAGGAAGCATTATTATTCTCTTATTTCGCTAGAGCATGTATATGCTTTTGTTTGGACAACCATGCAGCTTCTTCTTGCCATGAGATCATGAACATCTCCATTTCAACTGCCAAAGAAGTACGCAAGTAAATTGAAAAGCTCAGATCGATTGTATCGGACAACATTTGTTTGAATGCCTGAATATTATAATGTGTACGGGAACGATCGAGTGGTCGTTCACAGAGATCTGGTATAAAAACAACCTAATCATACATCGTGTGGCGTTTAAGTTTAGGTGTAGTAAAAAGAGAGCATCCTAGCCAACTACCACTTCTACTTTGGGAAGGCAATCAACTTCTGTAAGATTTCAATTCAAATATGGCCAGGATGCATAGCACAAGCAATAAATCAATCATAAGGAGACTCATTTCGAGATAAGTGGTTATCATTGAGTATATGTTTACTTATTGGTGACCATGCCAGCTGGCTAATTATCATTGTCATAACTGTGCTCTAAATGAACGTTTAATGGCCTTTGATAAATAAAAAAGAACTTTGGCATACATTATTAACACATTTCAGCCCACTGTACACTATAATACAACCGCATATCTGTTTCTCTCTCTCTCTCTCTCTCTTTCTCTGCCTCTTTCTCTTTCTGCAGCATATTAAGAACACTTTGGTCTTAACGACAGTATGTTTGTGTGCGATAAAGTTTGTGAATTTGTCGTCTTCATGAATTTGTTTGCGTGTATGTGTGTGTGCACATTATTTCATAGAATTTTATTCATCATCATGCTCATATAAAAGTAAAATCCTTTTTTTTTACCTNNNNTCTCACTTTTGCTCTCTCTCTCTCTCTCTCTCGCCATCTGCTGATAATGGCTCATGGCTTTACTATGACATCCAACTGGAGACGAATGCAACCATGTTATCAGGCAACAGAGAGTAGAGAATTTACTTTTTTTTTAACCACTTGTTTACTAAAATACAACAACAACAACAAAAGTAAAGAAATATTATACGTTGTTGTAGGTTTTGTTGGTATCGTTCTCGCTGCCGTCGTCGTTGTGTTTTAACTGTGTATGCATTTCACACACACATTCTCTTTCGTTCATTTAATGACAGTAAAAACTACAGAGAATCTCGCTTAGAGTATTACTAAGAGAGCTTTAAAGTAATTCGCGTTTAGCTATGCCCTACTGTTGGTTATTGCTGCTACCGAAGCAAAACAAAGACACAAACAGTGCGGCAACTTCTTTGTTGTTTGTTGTTTTTTGAATATAAATTTCACTTTCATGCGATGCGATTACATTTCCCAAAATGAAAACAAAAAAACAAAAAAAGGAAGACGAGAGATTATAAACAAAAAAGAAAAAAAAATGAAAGAAAAAGTGTGTTAAATAAATTTCCTCAATTCATACTTGCACACACACACACACACACAAACACACACACTTTTACTTACTTATGCTCTCATATTCTGCGTTTGAAGACCTGCACATTTATTTATTTACACACACACACATATATATTATACAAACACGCATAAATGTATTCAAAATTGTTACAAAGAAAAGGCAGTAACGGATTTTTCCCTGCCTCGGCTCTCTTTTGCCTCTTACGTGCTCTCTCTCTCTCTATCATACTCTTTCATATCAGTTGAAATAAACAAAATGAAGATGAAATGAATGATTTTGATAATGTAAGTATGTATGCATATGTGCATGTTTGACGCTATATTTGGCATACTTTAAAAAGCTGTGTATACTCTCGGTTGAGCTGCAAATTGTTGTATTTGTTGTACTTGTTCTCAATTTCCAGTTTTAATGCACTTTAATGCTGTTACAACATTTGCTTGGCAAAGACAAAAAATTATAAAGAATTCAAGTTTTTTCTTCTCCTCTCTCTCCCTCTGTCTTTCTCTTTCTCTCTCTCTCTTCTATCTCTGTCCCTTTATTTTATTTTCAAAAGAAATGTTAATCTATACGAAACCGAAGAAATACTTAATAAACTCAATTCGCAATGTGGCAATGGCGTAGGAAAAAAAACTTGTAGTTGCAAAGAGAAATCAGGCTAATAAATGTTGATAAAAATCTAATAATTATTAACTTAGCTAAAAATTACACAAAAACAAAAAGAATGTTAAAAAAAAAAAGAAAAATGTTTTTTGCTTTCTAGGGCATACTAATGGCTTGGAAAATCGCAGAAAAATATGATGTGCAGGCACTTTATGTTGATGCCAACGCTACTTCAAACTCTTCCATGAAGTTAAGAGTAAAAAGAAAAAAAGATCAGAAATCTTAATGGTAATTATGAAATTAGAAAATTGCTTTTTCAAGTGGCTTGGAGTGAATGTGTTTTTCAATTTTGCATGTTGAGTTGTTTGCTTTCGTTGGCTGGCATTGGCAAGAAAGTAACAAAAATTGAAAAAACAAAAAAAAAAACAAAAACAAAGTTCTGAAATTAAATAGTTTTTCTATTAGCATAGATTAGGGCTCTGTAAGTGGGCGGGCCTGAAGCTTAACTATTTAAAATAAAATCATGCTTAAATTATTAAATTCTTTTGAGGCGCTCCTTTGGTTTTAATTTTTTCGGAATCACTTGAGCAACAGAAACAATTTCATAGAATTCAGCATGAAATGTGTACTACAGTGTGTAAGATTTTTATTACAAACTTTAAACGCTTTAGAATTGAATAATAAAAGCTTATCTAAGAAAAGGAATTTTTTTTTTAATATTTTCATGATGTTTCATTACAAAGAACTCAGTACCGCCGAAGTATATTAAGAGACAATAGATAAATGTCATCCAAGGCTTAGGTGCAGTAGGATTTCTATCTATTTATGGAAAAAACCGATATAGTATTGTGTAGCTGTCTTCCTCGTAAAAATGGATGGTGAGATTTATCTCATATGGACATAGTCCTTGTCTCTATCGTATAAATATTATAACCCAATTCGCTTAGAGTTCTGCTTTCTATCTCAGCTATGTTTGTTACATGATAGAACCAAAGTTCTCATCTTGCTACATAAAAGCTAGCTGAGCGCTGCAGAGTGTTACGCCCAAACAAGATACTGAATTAGAGCCTAGAGGGCAAGCCCCAATAAATATTCCAACCACCATGCTAAGAGTGTTCCTCTTGAAATTTTCGATTTTTTTGCGTCCTCCATCCAACTTTGGCCAGACGGTCTATGCTTTTTTCGCGCATCAGAACCTTCCAATGCGACGTTATTTGACTTAATTCTAAGCATGTAGGTTTCCCACATGGTTCCCAACATATAGATTTGAGAGATCATTTGGGAGAGTGTGTTTGATGTTTGTGCCACATCTTGTTAGTTCATCTGCTCTGTAGTTTCTTGAAATATCATTATGCCTGATACACATATGATAGAAATGTTCGTACAGAGGCCGCTTTTAGAGTCATCAGACAGCTGCCTGGAAAAGGGACACTTCCATTCCACAAGTTAAGCTACAACTTGCCAAATACAAAAAGATTCCCCCTCTCACAATTCCCTCCAGTTTCATACTGAAACCAGTTAAAGATTTTTAAGCGTTGGATCTTTAGATTCTGTGAACAAAAATTAAACAATGATCGGGTCCTGGTAGATTTGTTGATGCCGAGTCATGGGCACACAATCAATAATCTGCGCTGTAGTCTAAGTAGTACGTTGTAGAAATTCACATTATTTTGGTTTTTTTATTTACATTGAATTTGAGGTCAACTTTATCGCCAAGAAAAAAGACGTCAAAGATGATATATGACAGCTTCCAGATCCAGATCCAGATCCAGATCCAGATCTTCAATCCAGCAAACGTTAAGCAAATTGTGGGAGCCAAAAACAGCTGCGTTTTATAGCTGATTTGGACAAAAAGGATGGAAATTCTTTGAGATTATTCAACCAGCAGTACTTGATGTATGAAAAAATCGTTTTATTTTCTAGAAATTCATTTGTATGCAGAAATCTGCAAATTGCTCAAAGGCCTATCAATAAAAAAACACTCAAACACTGTCTTTGCAACAAATTGTTACTGCAGTGTAGTGTAAATGAAGGATAAACTACAGCAGAAAGTACTTTATTTTATTGTCAAATAAAAAAGTGAAGAAAAAAATACTCGTTTTCCCATTATAACACAATATTTACACAATAAAACAAAAGAGAATCTCTACACATTAACATTTTAATAAACTTTTCCTGAAATGCCGCCCAGGATAGGAAAAACGAAACAAAAAATTTTAGGAAAACATTTTAATTTTTATGCGTTTACCCTAAAAACTAAACATTCTCTGTTGGCAACCATTAAAAATTTAATCCCTTTATGAACCTGTGGTATAAAACAAAGGGATAAAAAAGGAAAAGAAAAATAAAATTAACAGAACAGAAGGTAGAATAGAGAAACTGGATACGATGAGAGATTCATTTGGTGGTAAAATTACTGCATATTCCTAAAATGTTTTACAATAACATGCAACAACAATGGCAACAATGTAAAATCATAATGACATAGAATACTTGGTATTTCAAATTTAACTTCCTAAGGTTTCAAAAGCGTTTTCAAATGAAGGCCTCTATGAACGGGTCAAACAGAATCACAGCCACTTTTGCTGAAGTTTTAAATAAATTTTTCGAAACTTTTGAATTATGGATCGACCAATAATTCACACATTTCGGTTAGTATCGCCAGTAATTTGATGAATATTTCTTGCCTCAAATGGTCCAAAGCTAGACATTAGCCACGTAGAAACTGCCTTGTTGTATTCCCCATGAAGAATTCTAATGGCCGGAGAAATATTATGAACTTGCTGACCATTCGCATTGCCAAAGTGTGGGACTTTTTATTTTCTAACGATAAGGTGTGGTTCCTGACATCATCCTGGCGTTCCTTAATTTTCAATTGGGTTCAAAATGGCCATAGAGCTGTAAATTGACGGTATTTGGTAATTTCCAGGGATCATTTTTGTACAACATACAGGCATATGTGTGCAGCAAAAAACACCTTTCTTTCGATTGCCATGGATTTTTTCCAACAATCAACCTCTTGGATTTCGAATCTATATACAACACTATTCAGCCACTATCAAGCCTATAAGCCATATCTACAGCACTCTTATGGCCAGCCATCTTTATAGGAAGCGTAGAGTTGTACTTTTATATAGTGGAAGGTGAAAATCTAAATGCAAGATACAAACTAATGACCGACTATAGGGCCCAACTGCTAGAAAAAAAATCCGAAATTAAATCGGTTTGACGTTTTGAAATTTTTTCAAATTTAATTTTTGTTGTTGTGAAGTACAATTATATCCGACTTAGAACGGATATTATTTCAATTCATATTATGCTGCCGCGACTGGTTTCACAGTACCTTATTCGATCGGACCAATTTTGGTGCAATTTTTCGAGTATATTGCATGGTCATATCTCGGCAACTGGCATCCGTAGTTGGGCTTCAAATGGTTTAATTGTTTCTGGTTTGTCGGATATAAACCACTTTTCTTTAATCCGGAACCAACACGAAAATAGTCCACGGTGGGAATCGCAGGCATTCTCTTTACAAATATATCCTTCAGTGCATGCAAAACAATGATGCACCAGTAATGACTACATCCTGCAGTTTTTTCTTCCTGGCTTACATTACGTTGGTCATCTATTTGGCCATTAAAACACTTTAGGTTTGGATTTACAACCTAGCTTCACATATCCCCCCATTGTCGTGTGTGTTCATTTCATACGATGAGTTGAGGGACCTACAAGCGAAAGGACTCGATCGCATTTTTTGAGAAACTTTTCATTGGCAATTTATGTTTACTTCAGACTTTTTGTCATAACATCTGCTGGGAGGAGGCAAGTGCCGAGGAAATTTTTTCCAATATATTTTGTTTTGTTGTGTTCGAGATGCCAAACAACAACACTACCTTACTAGAGTTTACGACAACTTTAATAAATTTCAATTGCTTTCAACATGACAACCAAAAAAAAAAAAAAAATCGATTAATCCATCTGAATTGAAATGAAACCTGAAACTCCAAAGACCCTGGGTTTAATGTTTTTATATTTTATTTATTTAACAGTTACGTATACCTCCATTGTATTGTTTGTTAATTTTAACAATATAAACTGTGTTGTATTTTATTGTTTAAATTGAAGTGGTTTTTGCTATTGTTGTTCTCTGTTTACATTAGGTTTTTAATGTAAGATACGTATTGTGAACAATTCATTATTTTATGATTCATAGCAAAACAGAATATTTAATTAAAAAAAAATAGGAAAAGAAAACAAAACAAAAAAACTGCAACAGGTACGCATTTATGTGAGTATTAACGGAATTAAATAAAGAATTTCTGTTTGCCTATGGATGTGTGATGTGTGTGTATTAATTATTCATCATTATTATATGTGTGTGTATTTGTTTACAACTAGTTTAATTCCAAATTTGTCATTGTATATGTATTTAGGTGTTTGCTGTGGCTATGTGTGTGATATTTAACATTTAACAGGAGCTTGAAACTTAAACCTGTCTTAGTCAGGCATTTTACGAATAACATCCGTTCGTTATATTTTTTAATTTTTTTTTTATTTTTAAGCAGGTTTTAAATAGAATGAAATTCATCTCTCAGAATTTATCTCATTTGAGTAATTTAAAAAACATTTGGTGGGCACTACATGTATCATTTATAAAATTCTTATCTGACCATGACTCAGCTTTCCATACTCTCTCTGCAAGCTGTATGAACTCAACATTGGATGTATAAGATCCTGTATCGTTTAGTTTATAATTTTTCAATTTTAGTTCAAATGCAGAACACAGAGCTGTAAATTGGCAGAATGATGTAATTCCAGGGATGATTTTTGTATAAAGGTACAGTCATAATGTGCAAAGGGCAAATAAGTTCCTTTTGTTTGGCATTGGGTTTTCCGAACTTCATATTAGCAAACCGCTTATTCTTTTTATATAACCATTCCACCCATTCCAGTCAGTGCATATACAATAATCAATGTTCTGACCACATCTGGAGAAATCTCTATCAATGAGAATTCAGGCAGAAGGAAGAAGCTGGTTCATAAAGGCAGGCAATATTTTGTGGATCAGAAAAAGGAGTTTCTAGGTAATACTCCGTTAAAAAGAGAAGATGAAGAGAGGCATTTACCCTTCATAAAGCGAAATAATTTCGTGACGCTTTGTTATTAGAGGGTACAATGGGAAAGCCAACTACAAACAGCTTCAGGAAAATAACGAAAATCTGAAAATGAATGTAAAGAAAATGTCTTTATTAATCCACATAGTTTCATACTGTGATTTGTTCTGTAGACCAAAGCAAGGCATTTGAGCAAACAAAAGATTATGGAAACTCAATGGCTCATCACCATATTCTCGTATCAACACTCATGTTAGAAACTTTCGTGTCGTTTTAAAAAATGTATTCCTTTACCACCTCTGAGCACTCTGGTTACTTATGAGAGTTTATAAATTAATTTCATGCAGAATATATATTGTGACACTAAAATTAAAGTTTCCGCTGAAATCAAAAGTACCAAAAAATACACACCCCCCCCCCCCCCCAAAAAAATCACCAATGTTTGTAGAGTGACTTATTCCGTTGCAAAAAAAAAACCACTTCAATGCGTTTGTGCTCACTTATTTTACCACTTTCGATTGACTATTTGGGTTAAACGAAAATACTTATATTTTCTCTAGCAATATTTCTTCTCTCCTCTTAAATTCTTTTTTTTTTCTTCTTCTGATTTTAGTTATCATGGGCGGGTTAAGTAACTGTTGCATGAGTTTGATTTGGGTACTGATTTGAAGGGACAGGAAGAAAAAAAAATTCTTTTTCTGAGTTTTTACGTCTCTTTTCAATTTAAAAATATTCTTGGTGATTTTTTTTTTTGCTTTTTTTTTGCTTTCAATAAAGGGCTCTGGACTGCTGGCAGACGTTGAAAAAAAAAACTGAATGAATTGAGTGAATGAATGAATGAATGACTGAACGGAATGTTAAGCAGAAACTTTTCTTGTAAGGGTCTTGTATTTCCAGGGAAGGGAGGCTAAAAAACCTTGTATCTGATTAGCAAATATGATTAGGCTCTTGTAGTGGGTCGGGAGACACTGAGCTTTTAACTATTTTAAATAAATCATGCTTAATTATTTTAAACATATATATTGTGTGTTGAGGGTCTTTGTTAATTTATTCTCGGTACTTTCATTGAGATCATGAAAATT
>QOCX01004790.1:739-14014 GCA_005959815.1 Sarcophaga bullata | reverse complement strand
ATATATTATAATTTTAATTTTAATATTTATTTATTTAATTTATTATAGAAATTTATAACATTCCAAATCGATTGGGTTAGGGACTTTAGATTTCCCTAAAGGCCTTTAAAAAAAAAACCAGTCTTAAATTTCATTCAAATTCAATTGCAATTAATTTCTTTCTGTGAAATAAAAAATTCATGGTCATAGAAAAAATCATGATTACTGGGCCGCAAGCGAAATTTCTAGTTTGGAAAATCGGAAAATATGAGAACGAAAAGTTGGCCACCCAATTAACATCAAAGGCGGGAAATCCACAATGTTAAACCGGATTTTTTTGTGGCCCCTCTTCTTTCTTCGGTATAATGTGGAAGGATGTTGGTTAAAAAAAACAGGGATGGGTGCAACTTGCCCCCCACCACAATTTTCTCATTTGTCCACCAAAAATCGGTTTATTTGCGTAAAAAAACGGTTTATTGGGTTTCGTTTAATAAGTCGGGAAATGATGGGGGAAGGGGATTTTTCCTTTATGGTGGCATTTTTAAAGTGTTAATTGCCCAACCAAAAACCAAAAACAAACATTCCTTGATTTGCCATTGGCCCCCCGAGATAAACGACTGAAAGTAACACGAAAAATTTGATCGAACGGGGAAGAGGTTTACTCTGAGGCCAACCTTTTTTCAGGGGCCAGGCCTAAGGTGTTATTAGAAGTTTTGAAAAGCGGTAAAATCCACCGGGAAGCCCATGCCCAACAAAGAGATCTAATATTCTAATATTTTTCTTGCCACCTTCGGGCGAAACCTTAACGGGACTGGGCCAAACATAATGGGAAAATTGGGGAACCAACAGCATGAAAGGATAGGCTGAGCATTGAGAAATTTGGAATATTTGGGGGGAAAAACCATTTTCCCTCTTTTGGGCAAAAAAACCCCAATCCCTCCTAAAAACTTCCTACAAAACTTTGTAGGGCCCAATCAGTTCGGAACCCACTACCGGAACAAGGAGTTTTTTCCAAAATTTTCAGAAGATTTTAAATGCTGGTTATAATTTGTTTTGTAAACTAAAAAGGTTTTTGCGGGCCAATGTAACCTGGAAAAGGGTCTGCCCAATTTTGATTTTCGGATTTGTTAGAACTGTTAAGGGAAACAAGCGTTTTTAACTCCTTTTTTTCGAAAAGAAATCGGCCAAAAGGGTCCCTAACCGTAAAGGGAGGAAAAATTTCGCCGGGAAACTTTAATTGAAGGGGCTGGGGCTTAGGGAATTTTTCAATTTTCCAAAGGAAATCCGGGCAGTTTTCGCTAAAATTTTTTCCTGGGGGCAACGGGAACCCAAAATCTTATTCGCCAGCAAAATAAATTTCATGGGAAATTATCATTAAATCCAAAATCTATTTTCTTCTCTCAAAAAGTAGGGCAAAAAAAAAAACGTTTAAAGGGTAAGGTGTTTTGGAAAAAAAGGAGTCCAAAAAGTCCCAAAAATACTTTTTATTTTAAAAATGGTGTTTCATGAAAACTTGCCAACCCGTTTCTAATTTTTGTTTTAAGGAAAGGAAGGGGGAATTCGTTAAAAAAAATTCTGCTTTGTAACAGCTTAAATGGGCTTAACAGCTTTTTCCCAAACTGTGGTGTTTTTTCCCAAAAGCCCATTGTGGCAAATCTAAAACATCTCACACTTTTTATGCAAAAAAGTAAAAACGCACCCGGAAAACTTTAAAAAATCCCGATGCTGGAACAAAGTTAGGTTTCAATTTTGGTTCATCCATTTTTTCATAATTCAACTATCAAAGGGGGAAACTCGGTCTCCTTTTTATTTTTCTTGGACTGTTTCAAGGAATCTGGCAAACCACAGATATACTTTTGGCCTATTCAAACGTTCTTACGTTTAAAACTCTGATGAAAGGAAGTATGAAAAGGGCGTGTTAAATGCTGCATCAAGAGGTTTTTTTCATACAAATCCTTTTTCAGATAGGATAAAAGCCCTAGCTTAATTTTATGTTACAAAAAAATTAAAATTTAAAAAAAAGGGAAAATGGTTGCTTTAACCAATGGGGAAAAAAAAATGAGATTAAACTTTTCCAATTAATTTTATTGGTCAAAAAAAACTATAAACCGACAAATAAAAAGGATAACCGATGCGATGAATATTATAAATAATTTGTATAACGTTTTAGGGTTCCTTAATTTATAGAATTTCAATATAAATTAAAGAGATTCTTTATTACCATAAACATACAAAAAAATTACAAATCTAATTACAAAACTAATTCAAGAGAAATAGTGATTATATGAACCCTTAGTCCTCCCACAACCCAATTACCGCTTGTTGTTGTTTTTCTTTTTAATTTTCCAACATAAGATGGGGTCCCCCCAAACAGGTCCACCCTTGACTTGGGACAAGTGGAAAGAAGATTTTTCCCTTGGAAACAAAAAAAATAAAAATTTTCCAAAATTCCCAAGTCTTTTTTTGTGGTAAAAACTTTTGTGTAAAAAACCATTTTTGTCCCAAAAAAAAAACCCGCATTTGAATTTGTAGGGCTTATTGGCCCAACCCTTCAGTTGATTTTGTCCTTTTTTGCTTTGACCAAATTTTCTTTTTTTTTATTTTTTGGTCAAATCTTTTGTTGTTCAGTCCGTTATAAAAGACCAAACCAAATCCCAATATGGTAAAAAAAAGGAAAGACCACCAACATTGGATTTCCCCCTTTATTTTTTTTCTAAATTTCAAATATTGGGCTTTCGGGGGTTTTGAAAAGGTAAAGGGAGGGAGTGGTAGAATTTAAGTTGTGGTATTGGATGGATGAAAGGGGAGGGGACCAAAAAAACCCCCCCAAAAACATTTGGAACTCCCCCAACAATAATTGAATTTGTTGGTGGTTGGTGTGGTGTATGTGGGGATTTTAGGTTTGCCAATTGTTGGTCTGTTATTGTTATTGTAGACTTTTACAAAAAATTTTCGGGCATATGTTAGGGTAAAAAAACAAGAAAGGTTATTAAATTAGGGAAAAGGATGAAAGGAATCTTTCTTCCTCTGATATTGTTTAAGTATTTTTTTCTAAAAACTTTTCATACAAAAAAAAGCCTGTTAAACATAATTCGGATTAATATGAGAAAATATTTTTGAAAATATTTTCATTAAGGCCTACATATCAATAATGCCCTAAACAGGTTTGAAAAAACTATTTTACTTTAAAAAAAGGCCAATCTCTTCTTGGCCAAGGAAGCTTTCAATCTAACAACTTTAAAATCTCCTTAAACCTGTAGAGTTTCAGTTCGCATTTGAAAATTTCCGGAAAATTTTGATAATTTTTTCCATTTGCCGGCAATAATCATATGCTTGGACCAGATGAATCTTGCACCTTTCCAGTTTTGGCAACCAATTTATCCCAGGGGGATTTGTGGCGTTAAATGACTAGTTTTTCCCAGCGGCTTTTAATTATTTAGAGGGAAAAACCTCAAAAAATTCAAGCTATTTAAAAATAACCTCTTTAATGAATTTAAAGAAGGGGAGCAAATTGATAGATAATGAGTGAAAAAAGGTAAAATATCTTCTTCTTTAGGGGATTTTCCAACATTGCCAAAGCCCAAACGGAACAGGGCCTTTTTGAAGAAATACCATTGTTGTTTAATGGGGGCGGTCCTTGGCTAGGTTAAAGATATGAGGTCGAATTTTCTTCTTACCCACACCTTCCCCACCCTTTTCTTGGTGAACACCAGTAATTTGGAGTCACCCAAAAAGAGGCCCAATTGGGGAATACTATTAGAGGGAATCTGGGAAGTTCCGTCAGTGGGGGCGGATGGGCAAGCTTCATGCAATGGGCATTCAACGGATGTCTGGAGGGAAATCCAGGTAAGGGACTCCCAAGGGATAAATTTTCCCCCGCCCTAAAAAAATTGTGTAGCTTTAAAATTTTTCCAATTTGATTTCTTGCTTTGAATTCTTTTAGCATAGGTTTAGTAAGCCAACTATGAAAAAAAATTGGAATATCAGAAACATTAATAAAAATTTATAAACCGTGGGAAAGGGGAAAATTTCCAAAGCAAAAGCATTTTACGTTAAAAATGATGGCAAGGAATTGATTAATTATAAATAGGGGAAAAGGGCATTTTTAAGGAACCATATCTGATTCTGTATTTAAGGGGGAAAAAAAAAACCGGAATAACGGGGAACAAATGCCAAAGGGAACAATTTTTGGTAAAGGCCATCAAAGTTGGCATTTTTTTTCAGAGGAAAACGGGGACCTTTCTTATTACAAAGGGATTGTTAAAACCTTACCTTTGGACCGAAAACCTCATACTGAGATTTCAATACGGTGGATATGCTGAGGGCCCACAAATTATGATTGGTCGTTGTCTAAGGTAGGTAGTATTGGCTTGATAAGAAGTGCAAAACATTTTCAGGTCAGAACATCCAAAAGCCAAATATGAATAATTCCTCCAAGGTTGGCCCTCCCCCAATTAAGATTTTCTATCTAAAAACTCGTAAGAGTAAAATTATTTAAAAATTGGCCCATGAAAACTTCCTAAAAAAATCTGGGTTTGAAAAATCGGATTTTTTAAAACTGTAGGCTTACCCAACTCATTTAACATTATAAACCAAAACCAAACATTTAGGGGGGCAGGGGGGAATTTGGTTGTAAAATCCACCGGGGGAACTACGAAGTTGTAAGTGGGGACCAACCTAAGTTTGGCTTATTGCCCTGTAAACATGTGGGAAAGAACTTTCGAAGTTCCCAGAACAAGGGCGGGGGTTCCTGGGCGAGAATGATCCGAAATTTCCCGCAAAAGAGGAAATTTTCTTTTCGGGTTTTAATTCTAAAGGGGTTTAGTCATGGGAACATCTTGAAAGGGAGTGTTAATTGGACCAATTGAAAGGTTAGGCTATTTTTGCCCCTGGTATGAGGGGAGGAAAGACTGTTGGATTTCCATACCCAGGCCGGGATTGCGTTTATTCCTGTAAAAAAAACCCATAGAAAAGGGGTTTACCTTTTGAAAGAATCGGGGGGGAATATCTTTCGGCATTTCGTAGACAGACAAGGGGCAGGGGGGGAACATTGGGACGATTGGTTTGGTTTTGTAACTTAAATTCTCAGGCTAATTGGAGAAACGAAAACATCTCCCTTATTAACAAGGCCGTTAAAAAACTTTTTAACTTACCACCCGCATTTTTTAGGCCGAAGGTCCAAAAGTTGGATAATTGCCTTAGGTTTGTTAATCCATTTGAACTGGAAGATTTTGTAAATGGGACCATTTAAATATGCATTGGGCCTGTGGTTTAATGAAAGGGGAAAAGAACTTGTGGTTTCCAAAGGGGCGATTGCAAGTATTTTCTGGAACCCACATAAGGGGAAGATTAAAATTGGGAAGAAACTCTCCGGGGCATTCTATGGACAAGGGGGGGACAGGGCCAATGGAAGGCTTAAGGATATGTTTGCCCTAGGTTTTTTTATTCTCAGCTTTACTTAGCCTTTCTGTAGGGCGGTAAAAATGTTTTTAAACGGGGAAACATTTCCCTATACAAGCCGTTAAACTTACTTACCAAACCAAAAAAACATTATTGCTGGAGATCCCCAGCAATTAGGTAGTGGGCCAATTACAAGAAGTGTATTGGTTTATTTATTGGAAGCTTATTGATATTTTAAAGTCATTTTTTAACAACAAAACAGAAGATAGTTCCGCATTAGGAATCTGGACTATACTGTATTTATATAAAACTGGGGACCAACTAAATTCGGGCAAACATAAAAATTTAAAAAGGGACAAATATGGCCTATTACCAATAACCATGTTTAACCCATACTATTCTTGTATTGGAACTGCATGGTCTTTTAATTTTCCTTGGGGGCTTTTTATTGCAAAACGGAAAAAAAAAAAATTAAAATTTTCCTTTATTAAGCCAACATCAAACACCAAGAAACAGAGAAAGAACAAAAAAAAGGCAACAAGTTTTTCAACAAATATTAACCTTTTACCCCCAATTTTTTTTTTTTTTGTTTCTTTTTTCTCTTCTCTTCTCTGTTTGTTGATATTATGGTTCTTCTTTTAAAGGAATTAATAAGATTTAACTGTCCAACATTTTAAATGGCAATTAAACAGTGTTAAATGAAAAACCAAATTTAATATCGAAAGAAATGGAAAAACGGGACTAAATTTCTTTTTCTTTTGGAATTGTTTGATTTTGATTTACTCCTTTTTTTGCCTTTTAACTTTAACTTGGACCCATTATTTTAAGGGGATTTTAAAACAAGCAGGAACCGAGATAAAAATAAATTGATTTTTAATTGTTTTCATTACTTGTAAATTATGCCAACGCAAACAAATTATTTTTCTTAAAAAAAAGACAAAAAAAAAAAAAAATTTTGGAAACAAAATTTCTTCTTTGGGCCTAAATAAGGGTTAATAAGGGGAGTTGGGAAAATTCTAAAAGGAAAACAACAAAAAAAGGCCCCATTGTTGGTTTACAAAGATTTTTTATCCCCAAAAACAAATTGTTCGTTTACATTTTTTGTTTATACTTTTCGTTTGTTTGATTTTAAAAACTTCTGTATTGTTTTTTGCAAAAGAAAGAAACAAAAAAAAAAAGAAAAAAGAAAAAGAAGGAAAAGGAAAACCGTCAATTTTTAAATATTTGAAGAAATAGAGATTTTTTTTTTTTTTTTTTTTTTTGGCCCCCCATAATTTGCACAAAAGAAACGAAATGTTTAAAAGCAAAAAAAAATTGAAATCAAAATTTTATGAATTTTCTTGGCAAACCCAACACTTTTTTTTTCCATTGCTTAGAATTATGTTTAACATGCAGGCTATTAAAAATTGGCCCTTCGGGAATATTTTTGTAAACATTTCTGAGCCCATGTTTTACCATAATTATTTTAAGAATAAATTTTTATTTTTGGCCCTTCCATTCTTTTACAAGGCAAAAAAAAACAATCTTTTATTTTTTTATGGCAAAAAAAAAAAAAAAAAGGGAAAGGAAGCTTCGTTATATTAAAAATGTTTTTAATAATAATGCAAATTTCCCTTAATGGGAAAGGAAAGGGCCAAAAAAAAAAAAAAAAAATGTAGGAAAAAGGAATTGGAAATTGGCTTGATTCAAATGGCCGGCCAATACCTCAAGCAACCAAATTCTTAAAAAACACAAACACCCAACTTAGGGCTAAATTTAATTAACTTTTCAACCACCAAAATTGGCTGTTTAAAAGGGAATCTTACAGTTTAGGCTTTAAAGAATAAGGTTGTTATTCCGAAAATTTATTCATTTTCAATAGGAACCCCAGGGTTGTGGGGGTTTATGGTAGGTTTCTTATTTCCTAACCAAAATTTGTTTAATAAAAAAAAAAGAAAAAAACTAAGAAAATTTAAAAAAAAAGACTATATTTTATTTCATACATCCATGAGGAATTACCCAATTCTTAGGCTTCAAACCACACCCCCTGTTTGGTATGTTTATTTTACAAAATGAGGAGGGGGGGTAAACCTTACAGTTTGCAATTTGATTCGAAATGGACAATTTCTTAATTTTTCCACCAAACTTTGGAAAAAACAGGAAAATCTGCGAAAGAGGTAAAGGGGCAAAGAAAAATAATTTTTCTTTTTTTTTTCAATATGGGAATATCCTTGGGGACCTGGGTTTTTTTATACAAAAAACTGTGGGTTTCTTTCAGCTTAAAAATTCAACAAAACATACGGACTTTTACTAACCATCGGAAAAAACTACTACCTTTTTAAGAAACCTTCTTTTCTTTAAGATTATTCCTGTTAAGTTTTACGGAAGGGAAATCCTTCCCATACCCAGGGTGGAATCAGAAATGGGGGAATTCACTTTTTTTCCGGCTACTGCATTTAGTAAACTTCATTTTGAAATTTTTGAATAGGACTGGAGTATTTCCAATATTGAATTTAAATACCTCTATTTTCAGTCGTACTCACTTACCAACATTTGATTAAAAGTACAAGTGCAAAAGGAGGTATGGAGTAAACAAAACGTGGATATTCGGAACAAACTCATTTACATTTCGAAAAATGTTGGACTCCCATAACGCCTTTCAATTTTTTGTTCATAATTTTGAAAAAATTAAAACCTCATAAACTGCATTAAAGAATGATTCGAGTTTGATTTTCCGGACTTTGATTTCAAAAGGGGGTTGGCCAAGTCTTAGGAAAAAAAAAACCCAGCAACAAGCAAAAGAACTAGAAAGCAAAGCAACCACATTGCAAAGAGGCAACCCAAACCAACCTTTCTAGTGATTATTTTAGGGTCTTTTTCTATTGCGGGGATTTCATAAACTATTACCAGTTTTCTGTTATGTTGCATGTTGGATGTATGGAGAGGAGAGAGAGAGAAGAGAAGAAAAGAAAATCCAAACATTTATATGGCGTAGTTGTTAAAGATGATTATTGATTGAAGTACTTCAAAACTGGAAATATCAAAGTTTTAGTAATGGAGGCATGGGGGATTTATTTAACAATGAAAGTAATCGAATTGCCGTTTTAAAAGTAATTCCCGGGAAAATTATTAAGTATGATTTTCGAATCTACCTTCAAAACTTTTGAAACTTTCATTGGGCTGATTTCTTTTCCAACATGGCTACAAAGGCACCCCCAAAGGAAACCTTACTGTAGGAAATCGGATTGGCGAATTGTTTGGGAAAACTTTTTGCCTATTTCGGGAAAGTGGTTATTTAAAAGAGAGATTAAGGGAGGTTCCTCAAACCCCAAGGGCTTCCTCAAAGGTTTTCTTCTTCAGACATTTTAACTGGAATTTATTAAGGGATGGTTGCCCCAAGAAAGGCAGAACCTACTTGTAGAAATGGAGAACAAATAATTGGTAAATGGTAATGGGTCCACGAAAAGGTAGATGAAAAAGAGATAAAGGGAAGGACTTCTTCAACAGGTGGCCTTGGAAGGGATCAAAGGTTGTTATATAAATGGGGGGACCAAAAATCGGAAGGTGGAAACATTTGGGACCAGATTACTTTCTGAGATTAAAAAACTAAAGTTGGTTAAGAAATCTTTTGGAAGGCCACTGGCCCAAAGGGCTTAGAAGGGGTACATTTTTTTCAAGAATGGATTTTCGTGGTTTTTTAATCCTGGGGGCCTTCAAGGGCTCCATATATTTCGCAAAGCACAAACCAAATAATTATCCAGGCGCGCGACTACAAATAATCAATGGCGATATAATAACGGACAAGAAAAATTATGATGATGAATTAATATAAGGAAAAGAGCACTTTTCGTAATCGTTCCCTGTAGAGTTAGGAGACTTTCTATGTACCTTTCCAGATAGGGCGTAGTCACTGTCCATGAGTCTCCCCAAAAACGCATATTATAGGATTACTATAAAAAATTTTTTGCACAAGTAAGGAGCTATATTACATGTCTCTCAAAAACAAGCCATCATTCCTGTATCGTCATGCGGAGAGTAAACCCGCGTGTCTTCTGTTTACAAGTGCTATTATGGGTGGTAGATGTCTTGCTTCCCCACACCAAACTAATTCATGATGAGTTGAATGTAAATCTTAGAGGCGCACTTAATCTCAAGGAGTTATCAATTTATCTTCACACACATTTGAAACTTTATGTTGGGAAGTATTGAGCAGCTCGTCCGGTTTCTATGTTTCTCAGAATGATTCCATAATTTTCTTTTTTATACAAATAATACGAGGAATTGACCGAATATCTCCAAATTATATGCTGAAAGTAAGGGTTAATTTGGTTACATACTTCTCTGGGGTACTTACAGATCAAGTTGGTTATAGCGAATTAAATAAAATGGAAATTATGAGTTTATACCACCTCAATGATTTGGAATACCAACTATTTCTTTGGGGAAATATCTTGTGTTGGGGATAAGCATTATATAATTTTAAATGCAGGGGATTTAAAAGAGAAAAGAATTGAACCAACAGTTTTTAATTGATTGTTCTACCCTCCCAATGCTTAGTAATATACTTTTTTTCTGTTATAATCATGTTGTAACTTCATAAGATACTAATTTTTAAAGGTTATTTGCTTTTTGAACAAACACTTGATAAATTTACTTTTGATTTTTGTAATCTTTTTGGAATTCACTATTTAATTTGGTCTCGTGTGGACGATTAATTATCTTTACCGGCCCACTTTAAGAGAGAAAGAAGGAAATCTTTATAAATATGGAAATTCTATATCATTCGTTTCCTTTGTTATTCTTTAGTTTGCACTGTCCAACACAAATAATTTTCTATATCTTGGTTTTTGGGTGGTATTAACATCCTAATTTTTATATCCCTTTTTCATTATGAAATTCAAATGAATTGGAAGTAAAGGCATATGCCACGTTTTATTAAATATATTAATGCCAGTTTAAAGTTTTTCTTTTCGTTTTGAATTTTGTATATTTCCACAGAAACGAGGTAAGGATTTAAAAAAAATCACGACAAATTAGTAATCATTGCTATCAAACACGAACAGTGGTTACGGCTCCATGAATTTTGTTTTGAAAGATGAACCGAAATTGCAACGACTGTAATGGGCATGGTTGGCAAGAAAGATGAGGTTGATCAAGTGATGTTTTATATGATTCAACTGCAAAGGATGGACACCGCACACAATAAGACGCTTCCCACAATAAGATTTGATTTTGAAACGGATTTCTAGAATAGTATCGTGCCTACATAAATTTGCACATAATAGAATCCTACAGCCAGGATAACCTACGAAAATTACTAGTTTCTCATAGCGGCTAATATGTTTATAGAGTAATGAATTATATAAACTTTATGGAAGTAAGGCAAGATACTCTACAAGTTTAAAGATCCCTCGAAGGACAGATTTTTGAGAAACTATATTCTGAGTTTTTTTTCGGACCCAAATACTGCTTGAGCGTCTAGCTCGTTTTGTTAGAAGAGGTCTAGCATGGGGTAGTATGAACTGTGGCATTCATCAAGGGACCATAAAGCCACACATTAAGACTTACCTAACTGACTACCTCAAGCCAGAAATTAATAACTAAATATACACTAAAAAGAAACACTAAAGGCTAATACAATCTGAGAATTCAAAATAAACGAATATCTTATGATGAGAAGATGTCATGGACAGATTTTAATATGGAATCTATTTATATTGCCCTGTTTGCAATATGCTAGTGGCGCAGGATGGCCCTCGAAATTCCCTCCAATAACACCTCTATTCCAAGAGAGTTTCGTGTCTTCTAAGGCTGCGTGTTTCTTCATTTTAAAATGAAAAAGAGGAAATTCCTTTTAGACATCCTTTATATGGACTTCCGATTGAATTATTATAATATCAGTTGGATTCACTTCGATTCGGTACTCTGGTATTCGGAGGCTTGAGAAAGAAGCGCATATTGATGAAGCTAACCGAGGTTCCTCTTCCCTTTTTTTTACATACTCGAAAACAATCCTGTAACGTCATTATTACCAGGTTGATTATACTTTGACTGGGAGTTATTTAAATTCAGATTTTATCTTGTTAGAATTTTCATAGTCAATTTCTGGTAAGTATACATTCTATCTAACCACAATTCCAATATAAATTTCATCACTCTCTCGTGATATATATATGCGTTTATAGAGCAATGTTGGATAAAATATCTTATATGAAGAAAAATATTCCAAAACTATTAAACTTTCTTTGTCTCCTTATTTCACTTCCGATTGTCCAAACCTTTTCAGGTATATATATGAATAACACAAAAAATGATAATGACTCTTTATAAAACAATTCTCTTTTGCATTGGGTATAATCAATCATAAATTTCAAACACCAGAGGCCCACACGCTGCTGCCTTTACCAAAAAATTGCTTCACAACAGTGTAAACATGTAGGCAGGGCGTAAAGATTGTTAAATTGCGTCAAGTACTGGAAAAGAGCTACCTATACCTACCCTTCGCTCTAAATTAAATTTATCCTCTCTTCCACCATATGCTTGTCATTTTTTTTTCTTATTTAATGGCGTACATTAAAATTGTAAAAAGGAATCCAAACAATTAAACAAATACGCAATACAAATACAAATACCAAAGGCAAATACAAATACAACCAATAACTAGATCGTAGCAATAAGTTTTGGCAAGGCTTACCAAATAAATAAAGTCGTGTTATAGACACAATACCATACATACAGATATTCGTAGAAAGTTGCAGGGAAAACGAATAGGAAAAATTTATAGGAATACATAACCTACTCCACAATAAATAGGGTCTTCTCTTAAGCCGTCTCAAGATATCTATTCAATACTCTGCAATAAGACAAAGTGGGTGAAGATAAGGACGAAGATTTTTACTTGGTCCTCTTGGCAGACTACACTGGCTAGACGATAAGTTAACTCTTTCTAGTAACAGACCAGCTACCGTTAACCTAAACCAAACCTAATCCGGAAGACCAATTGGTTTTATTTTTTTTTTAGCTAATCAGATGCCATCCCTTCGTGGTTTGAACCTCAGCTCAGACATATCGAATAGCATGAAGTAAAATAAAATGTCGTGTGGGCGGACTTATTTTTAGAACTTTTTGGCAGAATAATGACTTGACTGAAGAGTAAAGTAGTAAATATTGCCATGAAAGCCTTTTTAAAACAAGCTGTCGTTCGATGTCGACCGGCCACTCATGCAATAAAATAGAACAAAAAAACAACATGGTGGTGTGAGAAACTAATCGAGTCCTGGCAAAGCTCTGTTCACATCAGCTTCTACAGAGCTGTACCATGCATTTAAATCGCTCGGAGTAAAATATAATATCTAATGTGGTATGAGCTGCATGGCACCTAGCGCCCTCCTATTGAAACCGTATGGCGTCCAAATCATCCAATTCAGGTCAATCGAAGTTCGTAATTATCGACCTATAGTGGTTGACAGTCACACTGATAGTGAAATAAAGAATAATGAACCGTTTACGTTGACAGTGCAAAATCCACAACAAAATGTGACTTTGTCAGTGTGCATTATATGTTTTTGGTTCTTATGAGGATTGATGTACCTATTCATACAGAGATGTTCCACATTTTTGAAGCTCATAGCCGTAGTCTAATAGGTCTAGTAGTGATTTGTCTTATTAAACTAGAGCGAAATAAATAAATAAAACGAATAAAACGAAATATCAGGCAATATTTCTCTGGTGACTTCATCTCAGCAGGCTTCCGGCAAAAGCTTTGAGATTACAAATACATGGGGTGGGCCTATTTATCCGTTTAAATTTGATTTTATTTGTAATTGTTTTCTGTTACAAAAATCAACGTATTATCTCCACTGCACATAATGAATTAATTTACGAAGCAAGACGTGATTGTAATCGTAAAGTGCGTAT
>QOCX01004789.1:213-14016 GCA_005959815.1 Sarcophaga bullata | reverse complement strand
GGCACTTTGCATGAACCTTATAGTTTGATGGATATGGCTCTAATTAAATGCCATAGTTTGTTGCCTTAATAAATTGCCTTTCAAAATAAAGCTTTTAATTTTATTTAAAAATAAATAATTTTATTCTGTAAGGAATGCCTAGGAAAAATTTTGGGTAATATAGAGGCAATATTTTATAAAATTATTTAACCTACATGATGTTAAATCCATTAATGTTACATTTCGAATTCGTATATAACATTTTATCAAAACTAATACATTTCGGTGTAAGCTTTGGTTCATTTTTTTTTTGTTTTAATTTTTCTAAATGTTTTGACAAAGTAAAATTGAAACGCTATTTGCTTTCGAAACAGCTCGTCTGTAGAGACCAACTTTTTATATGGAAACACAGAATATTTGTTGAACTATACAGCTGAGCAATCGTGAATATATAATTGTCCTGTGGTGTGTCGTGCTATGGCTGTTTATTGAGGTTATAGACATGTCTGCATACAATAAGCAACATGTCTTTTTCCGCTTCCTTTACATACACCGAAACAGACAAAGAAAAAAATATAAAGAAAACTAGACAAAAACAATAAAAAGAAGAAGAAGAACTTTAAATAGCTTAAATGTTTATGCAAACAAAAGTTGATTGTTTTAAACGTTGATCATACGCTTCATGCTTATGCTCTTTGGCATAAAAAGGCACAATTGCTACAGTTGCTGCAGCAACACCAACGGCAGCAATAGCAACAGCAACAATGATAATACACAATAAAACAAAAACATGTTACAACAAAAGAAAAACTTGTATTCCTTTTTGTTGTTTTTTTTTTGTTTTGTTTTAATAAAACCACAGGTTATTGTTCAAACATGATGTTGTCAACGTTTACTAACACAGCCGCTTACATCCTTACATATATTATGTGAGAATGCTTGCACGTACTCATACTGATTCAGAAATTTTAAAGTTTAAGCAACCGCATGTGATAGTTTCCTCATACATGCGCTCACTTACACTCTCCATCTGCAACTCCATTGCATTCAGAAATAATAATGAATAACGGAGTTTTTTTTTTTTTTTTTTTTTTTTTTTTTTGTTAAACTCTTTTGTAGTACGAATGTGTAGATTGTATATGAGCGAGTGTTAGTGTGTGTCGCTTATATTAAACAAAAGGAGAGCGAAATTAAATTGAATAACGGTGGCAATAACAGGTGGGAGCGCATTATTAAAAATAAGAAAATAAACGTACAGGCATTCAGCACTGAACATACGATACCTCGTTTCATATTTTTTTCTTGTTTGCTATAAAAAGCAATTAGCAACTAAGGTTACCTCAGTCAAATTAGTACATAAAACATATGTATGGACCCCGGTCTGAATAAAAACCGACTCCTAAGCAATTTGTTGCTTTATTTGATTTTGTAATTGCTATATCAATCAATGACATCCTCGTTGGGAACGTAGTGATTCTTAAATGGGGTAGATATTAGTGTACAATACATACGTAAGGTTGTGATGTCACAAAGCTTGTGAAGTAGTGGATAAACGCTTCGAATGTGGAACTGGTACTTTTTATATTGCAAAGTCAAATAGTCGACATCTGTTCACTTAAAGGCGGAAGTTCAAGTGAAAGACAAAAACAAAAAAAAAAAATTAAGACTCATGTTCTAAACACAATAAACGCAATGCGGCAAGCACAACAATTATGCAATTGCAGTCTAGGTAAGCTGCATGCTTATAATAAGCAAGTGACATCAAAGCTCTGCCTTTGAAACTAATCCCTTTTATATACACCCATGTTGGAGGGATGGATTGCATCGCAAACAAGGTAAAGTTTCTGATTGTGGTCAACGTGGCGACCACCAGGGCGATCCTTGTCTTGCTGATGTCATTCTAGCACCCGCTAGATGTTAAATGCGTGCAGCAAAGTCCAATCCCCTTTACGTTAAATTTGGGTTGTGCGTAGGGCTTGGAACCCACCACATAAAAATATTAAATCCAGTGAAGACCAAAACTCAAGCCTCTATAAGAATCCCCCTAAAAGCTGACGACCACGGCAAACGTTTAAAGGACTACGATTTAAGAATAGGCACATGGAACGTCCGCACCCTTCGCAGGGTAGGCGCTTCCGCCCAGTTGGCGGATGCCCTCATGAAATGTAGGACGGACATCACTGCCAGAGGAAATGCGATGGATAGGACAAGGATGCAAAAGGTTGGCATCCTGCGATGTGTATTCTATTCCAGAGAGATTGCTGCGCTTGCTGCATTGCGTGTATTGTGTTTATAGCAACAAAGCTCATATGTACATATGTGGAATGATAAAAGCATTTTTATTCAAAAATACATTGCCAAATTGCTTGCTTTAGCTGAAACTATGATATCGACTCCATAGTTTTGTCTCTTGCTTCTTTTACGATCGTAGTATCCTTGATGCTTCTAATCAACACTCAGATGAACATTCTTCTGCTTGCTAGAATAGAGAAGACTGTGGGCTCTGTTATCAGACATACATATGATGTTGCGGTCCATCTACCTGACTGGTTACCAAGCAAGGGCGCTGAAAATTATAATTTTAAATAAGTTTGCAAATAAAAAAAAAATTTAAAAGGTTTCTCTCTATAATGTGTTGACATTTGCATTTTCTAAGTACATAACAGTTAGATTCTACGTAGATTATGGACTTATTGGCAACTGATTTTTGCAGAAAGAAACTAACTTAACTAGGAAGATAGGAGCAAACTTTTCAGCATCTTCTGCGCGTCAGTCTTGTTCTGTGGGGATCTTGAGAGATCCAGTTTTTGTTCTAGCATTACTATCGTAGACTTAGATGGCTGCTTCAATTAACTAATTTTTATCGCACTAATGGCCCACCGAGTGGAACTTCATTTACCATAATCTAACGTCTAGTTATTGACACAATGTAAAAAAATAATGGAAATTTATCCTACCCTAAGTCAATTGTACTTCAATGTCCATTAATATAAACAGTGTTTGATCATCAGTTTGATAAGTATCCATGAGTGTGTAAAAATCGTAGAATGCTTGCAGTTTAGAGTAGGGTACTACAGTACTAGGTATGCTTCTTAGGTTAAGTGAACATTGTTTTACGCCCCTGCTGTGTGGTTTACATTATTCTGCTTATTTCCTTTGGCCTATTATTGTCATTGTCATTGTAGTTGTTGTGTTGTGCATATTTATTTTAATAACTCTTCTATACATTTGCACATTGTAAAGCATTGTGCATATGTTATGTTAAACTTTGTGCAAATCTTGCACCTTAAAAAATGTTTTTTTTCCATCTTTTGTTCTTGAAATTTTTTTTTAAATTCTTTTTTTTTTTTTTTTTTGAAAAAGAAAAAAATAATAATGAAAACACTTCACTTTTATGTGTGTTAACTTTCTGTGTGTGTGTTTTTTTTGTCTTTCTTTTGAACGGAATGGAAAATAAAACCTCAAGAGATGGGTTCTTGGGTGTACGTGCTCGTAATGCATTGTTTCTTACATTCACATTCACATTTACTCCTTTACATATATGCTCGTCTGTACGTACATACATACCATTTCATACATGTGACGCTTTACTCACTTTAACATTGTTGCACATACATATTGTTTGTAGAGAGTGTTGTTTGTGATTTAATAGTTTCCAAAAAGTTAAAAATTTTGGTAAAAAATTTTGTTTCTTTTCTTTGCCATTTAAGTTGTTGTTCTTGCTGTTCTTGTTGTCTGTGCAACATGTTTTCCAGCATCATCATCTGCCCAAACAGGTTTGTAAGTTTGTTAAACTTTTTCATTTCATTCTCTCTCTCTCTCTCTCTCTCTCTCTCTCTCTCTGTGTGTGTATGTGTGTATTCGTGAGTGTGTGTCTGTTTATTTTTCTTCTTCTATCTCAACATGCATGCGGTGTCAGTTTGCATTAAATGTCACCATCTTTCTGTGCGACCCATATAAAACTGAAACTATTACCATCATCATCACTTGCATACATACATACATATGTTTGATATTAAACAGTTAAGAGTGAAAAAATAGGTAGCCAAAGAAATTTAAAAAATATTTTAAAAATGCCGAAGATTTTTATACTAGGTAACGTACATAAAACAGGCACTAAAGGATAAGCCAGATTGTTTATATGTATACGTACGTATATACAGAATAAAAGTGACCCTAATATTTAACCCTGTATAAGAGCTCTTTCAAAAAAAATGAATTTCAAATGTTGCCATTTGGATGAACTTCTTGTAATCAATGCATAAGATATGAGCATACTAGCCTACATGCACAATATGAACAGAAATAGCACACAAGATAATAATTTATTTGCCTAGCTATAGTGTTTGCCATCATTTTCAGCAAGAACGAGAGAATAACAATTGTCCTGAACTTATTGTTGGCTTTAGGAAAGCTAAGGATTTTCGATTATTTCCATTACTCAGGGAAAGTAGACGTAATTAAAACTGTATTGAATAAATCAATGAAATACGGCAATAATCTAACAGGTATACCGGTACGAAGTGAGCGTTTGTTTATCATGAAAATAAAACATTAGTTTTTAATGGGAAAATTAAAACATTTTCCTCAAAGTTATGACCACTGATGACTACACATTTTCTCCATCTTGCAGGCATATTGTTGATTGCAAAGTAAAGTAGTTAATTTTACTAAATGGTTCACTACTACAAGGACCCTGAAAAATATAGCCAAGAAACATAGCATACTTTTTGAGATCAAGGCCATGTATGGACTTTGCGTCATGTTGTCTGATATCGTGCTTGGGAACTAACTGCAGCAAAGGTTTTTTTCAAGCTTCATAATTGTTTAAAGAAAATTCAGAAATTTTCAGTAATCCTGTCAACTCTAACGTTATCCTTTTGCTACCCATGCCGTAATAACTATGAAAACAAGAAATACCGAGTAAAATAGAAACCATGAGCTTAGCAAACCTGAAAGATAAAAATAAAACGGAAGTGATGTAAGTGCGAGATAAGAAGCTAATAGCAGCAGTAGGTTGCAGAAAAGCAGCTGATATGAGAAAGATTGGATTGGGAAAGGAAAAGTGAACAGGCAATTGAGCATTCCGTTAGTTAAAACCGTGTCCATTACAGACAATGGACTCTTTAGCGTTTACAACACAATGTTGATGTAGAGTCCTTATCAAATGAAAATGCCTTTTGTATACAACTTTCTTTTACTATTTGATAAGGGAGATAAAGAAACTATGATGCATTTATCTGATATCTTCATTAGCCTAGAAGTTATCTATGAAAGCACTTGCAAGAAGTCTTTCATTAAAACCAACGAATACTTCTCTCAATGACTCTCATGCTTCTGCCAGGTAAACTACCAAGACAAGTATTCTTAAATAACGAATCTTTTTCAGATTATTTTTCAGCTATGAAAAGTGGTTAAAAGTGTACTCCTATACGATTGCCAACTGACCGATATCCTAGTCTAATTGGAACAACCGTATTATTCTGTAGGTTCTTCAATAAAATAAAATAAAATTACGAACTTACAACAGCAATAATGCGATTAAAAACAGGAATTGTATAAGAAATGGTCATAATATTACGTCTTAAGCCAATTTAAGCATTTACTGTTGAAATGTTTTTCACTTCAAAACTTGATATTCTCACTGAACATGGCATAAACGACCAAAACGAGCATTTCTTAAAGTACAACACATAAAAGGACTTTCTTCATAACGGGCTGTAGACACATTTACAGTTACATTTGAAAATAACATAAAAGCTCCTTAAGATAAGTAAGTAACATTAACTGCGTCTAATATCTCTTTATCTTCTCGTCCTTTCTTTTAAAATCCCTTTAAAAACGAAAATTTCTATTTGAATTCGACTTCACTTCAGCAAACAACGATAAAAGGTAATCAGCAATAAAAAGCGAATACGAAAATGACGAAAAAGAAAATTGATGCGAACGGAAGGACTAGACGATTAGGCGCAGCTTATATTTGTGTTAAACGCACACAAACAAACGTTATGGCATTATGGCATTTAATTTATTAGGCCTTCGGCAATAAAACGTAATCATTAAGTATTTTATTTTCTTTCTTCTTCTTATTTTATTTTTCTCTGTTTGTTTTATTTTTCTGTTTTCGTTTACTTGAAATTGTTGTTGTTATTACTACAATTGTTGGTCGTTGTTTCTTTTTTTTTTTGATTGTTGCCTGACAGTGAACATACTCTCGTCATACTGGGCAATTTTATTCGTTTAATATCCTTTGGCTTTCTCCTGGCCTCCTGGCTTAAATTTACCACACACACACACAAACACTCACACGCACCACTAGCAATACAATTTAACAGTTAAATGTAAAAGACAAACATCATACACAGTTGTTGGCACTATTCCGTAAGTAGGGTATGTGCGGCTGTGAATTTGTTACAGAAAAGAAGCGCTTTGGCTTAACAAAAACCATAATAAGGCTTACAAGTTGTAAAAAAGAAAGAAAAAGGAAAATTTGTTTAATAATCTGGTAAAATAATAAAAAAAAATGAAAACATTAACTGCCTGTCATTCATAATTTGACAGTTATTTTGAATGCCATGTGGAGTTTGAGGAAAATGCTCCTCTCTACAGATTAAATGTGCAAATATTGATGGTTAACAAAACAGTTCATTCACTCTCCAAAATGTTTCAGTCTTCGTGGTAGCCGTTCAGTTCGTTGCACGGTAAAAATTTTGGTTCGTTTACGTTTCACTGGAATTCTGTGAAAATTTGTTCAAAATATGATCCTACTTGAGCTTAACTGTCGTCTTTGATGGTTTTCGATAATTTATAAGTGGCTTCTGGTTCTTAAACACCAATTCGCGTCATCATTGGGTGACTATTCACAATTGGTTGCCAGCTCTATGTACTCCTTTATTGTATGTCTGGTAACTTAACGATCTTTCTAAAGCACAGTTGTAACAGTTGGCCTGAATTGAAAATTGTCATTATTGCCATTACTCAGGGATAGCAAATTCAGTTTAACTGTATTGAATAAACGAATGCAATACTGCAATAATCTACTAGATGTACCGGTATGAGGTGAGCGTTTTTTGTTTTTTTTGTTTGTGAAAATAATTTTCAATGAAAAATTAAAAACATTTTCGTCAAAGTATTGGCCACACCTGGCTATAAATTTTTTTCTTTTCAGCAATTTGTTGATTACACGCCCATCAAACTGTTCTCCTTTTGAAGCAAATCAATTGGTCACCAAATTTTCGAACTTCTCGTAGGAATTGAAATGCTGCTCAGTTGAATGCAGCCAAGTCTCGCCAACAATTCTTTGATTGTATCTTGAACCAGTTTTGTTTTGTGTGCCAAAGTATTGGCACGTTTTAGAACTACCTTGTTGTTCCTTATGGCCCATTCTGGTCGCTTTTCGATCAATGCATGGTTCAAATTGAACATTTGTTGTCGGTAGCGATATCTATTAACGGTTCATCAGGTTTTAGGACACAGCTTTGTCTTCCCGCCGAACCGCTTTATAGCCTCAGTTTAGGGTTGCCCCGGATTTACCCATGATTTATTTTGTTTAGAATTCTGAAAATAAATTCAGTTTTCATGGCCAGTAACAATTCAATGCCACACAGCGCTATTCTAATGTGTCGTTGAAGCAAAACTTCATATGTGGGGTTTCGATTTTCCACATGTTCGTTATTAAATCATGTGGCATCCATTTTCCAGACTTTTGGATCTTTCCCATAGCTTCTGTACGGTCAGAAATAATTTGTTGGCCAACATTTAATATTTTTACCACTAGTTTTTTCTGCCAATATTGTTTGCATTCCATGTCTTCAAATTTTTTTTTGTTAATCTTTCACGTTCTTCATTACTCACATCAAAATCGTTACCTCTGAGTTATCGCCGCCATATTGTGCATGTTGCATAGCCAATATTTTGAAAGCACAAGTTAGAACATGTTATGAGTAAGGAAGAGAAGATCATTAAGGGATCAGAAACCAAGGAGCAGAAATTTAATTACATAACAGTCCTTCTCCATTTTTGTCATGGCATCATTATGAGGTTCCAGATTGGGTTCCACATAGAAGCCTTTCTACTTAGTCCATTATGCGTTAATTTCTTTGAATTAAAATTTTCATAAAATTTAAACGAAAATTGAAAACTTTATCCTGATATATCCTATCATTTATACAAGGTTTCGTGCATTTTATTTTCAATTAGACAATACAGTAGCAGTCGCAGTTTAATTTCAATTCATAGAAATTACAATGAAATTGAAATGATAAAATATCTCCGAGTTCCACCTCAATTTCAAGCTGTGTTCTTTGAAAAACACTTAAGCCTGATTAGATCTTTATCTCCATTAAGGATTTCTTCTTGTTTGTCCATTTGCAATCATACGAATGAGTAAATGGATGACATTAAAATGCTATTTTTTGTATACGTTTTATTTTTCAAGTGTTTCTGTATCTGTTGTTGTTGTTGTTGTTTTTGGTGTCAGGTATACATTTACCTACCAATATAGCCAGTTAAAGAATATACCGTATTCTATATATGTATGTCTGTAATGCTAAAGCTGTAGCTCCTTTTTCCACATTCATCGGTCCGTTTGTCTGTCGTCTGTTTTTTTTTTGTCTTTATGTCTGTCAGTCTCTACTTTCGTTTGTCTAAAGTGTCTGTTTTCATTCATTCCTTTATTCATTCATTCGGTTTTCTTTTGTGACACACAGTCTAGCAGTCAGTTGGGTTTTATATCTTTATTTGAAGCATATTTTCAGGGGTTGTATAAGTGAATTTGTTTGTTGTTGGTTTTACTTCTGCTTATTTGCTAGATGCTGCAACCAAAAACAGAAAATTTTTACAAAACAGACGTTGTAAAATTCCATTTTATATGGTTTTAGATTGTCAACTTTAGATATTATATCTCAACGCATAATAAAGCATGGCTATAATGGGTTACCAGTCTCTTTTTTTTTGTTGTTTTTGTTGTTGTTGTCTGTCTCACTTGAATACTTGGCTATAAAAAACGGAATTAACAATTTTCTTGGAACTACAAAAAAGTCACTCTTTATTGGCGCAGTTTTTATAAATTTTTTTTAAAATATATATTTTGTTGCATATCAGGGATGTTTTGAATGCTGAGCAATTTACCAAAACGTTGAATAGGTATTATAAATTTAAATTTATTTTAGATTTGTATTTATTTTACTTTGCAATTTGTTTTTTATTCTTTCTTACAAATACATTTCTTCGGCTCCTTAGAGTATACTATGATTTACAGCAATGCTAGACTTCCTTATGGGTATGTAAGGCATTTTTAAAAATATGATGCATTTTTTTAAATGGCAATAACATGTTTATCTGATGCTTTTTTCTTTCTTTCTTGTACTTGAAGTCTGTTAAGAACATTTTGTGATGAAAGGCAATTATGGAGTTTCGGAAATTCACACCTATTCCCATATGAAGAGATGTATGTGGTAATAATATTTGTGTGATATTTGTAGAATAATAGAAGTTTTTTTGTGAATGGTTTAAGAAATCAGAATTAATTTTAATTTATTTCGATTTCTTTTTATTTTGTGTTATACTAACTTTCCATTAATTTATTCAAACCCTAAAAATATGCTTTAAGTAGCAGTCTATATTTTATTTGCCTATGCATATGCTTTAAATGGTATGCGTTTATTGCTTTGGAGCGTAAACAAATGTCCTTATGGCATATGAAAATTGTTCATAAAATTAATTGTTTTCATTATGTCTGCTTATAAATTGTGTACCAAATATTCATTTGTCATATGACCAGTTTGAAATTTGAACCTTTTTTGTGGTAAATAACAAGTGTTATAACAAGTTTATTGTATTAATATTGTTGATTTTGTATAATAAATTAAGTTTCCTTGTATATATAAAATGAAACTTTTATTGGAATTATTTCGTATTCATCTGTAAAGCAGAGCAGATGCAAGATGGTACATAAGTATTGTAATTCAGTGTATTGACTACAGAATTCTGTTCTCATGAACAGTTTGTTGGAAAATGAAAAATTTAAACAATTTATTGAATTGTTTTCAATTTCCAAACATTTAACATCAAATCGGCAATTTCTCTTGAAATTTCTCATTGCCATCACAGTACCACATTCGATCGGACCAATCTCAGCAATGGCATCACGAATGTTGGCCTTAAAATGCTCAATTCTCTCTGGTTTGTCGACATAATACTTTTCTTTAATGGCACTCCACAGAAAATAGTCCAACAGTGTCAACTTACAGCTTCTTGCCGGCCGACTCACTCATTTTGGCTAATTAAATTGAAATCAAACGTTTGACGCAATAAATCAATTGTGACATGAGATCTGTGGCAAGTTGCCCTATCCTGTTCAAATCAAACGTCGTTCACATCAATATCATGAAGAGCGGGTACAAGAAAATTGGTTATCAAGTTACGATAGGTGCCTCCATTGAACGTAATGGTTCGTCATCCTTATTTTCAAAGAAATACGGGACAATAATGCCTCAATTTCACAAGCCGCACCAAATATTAACTCCAAATGGGTGCATTGGCTTCTGTAAGGCTACGTGTGAGCCGCAAATATGAAAATTTTGCTTATTAACGTGTCCACCTAACCAACAAAATCGACATCATCGTGCAGTTTCTCGTTGGCTCAATAAGTCTCAACGTTGCTCAAGCGTTGTAAATCAATTCAGGGGTAGAATATACTGAATTTTGTGAAACGATGGTTAAAATTTAAACCGATAGATGGCCTACCCCAAAATGAGCGACAAACGATTTTGTTCATTGTATTAGGGTTTAAAAACAGAAGGTTATTGAGAAACTTTGGGAATATAATTGAAGATAGAAAAGAATTTGGAGGTGAATTTGAATTTATGGTTGCCTAGTTGCTGAAAATTCCGTATTATAAAGTCACTTTAAATTCTGGTGGCATTTCATGTGAATATTAATATTATGTGCACTTGATTCAACGTCAATAAGTGGGCAACTTGAGTCTTAAATGAGAGAAACCTTCCATATCATAGAATCAATTTGAAGTCGGCATAGTCTAGTAGGTAGTGGGTTGGCTTATTAGGTATGGGGCCTCGGTTCCAAACCTCAGGTCGGACATGTTCAACAAAACAAAAATATTTTTTCGACGACTGCCTTTCTCTAGCAACAACTTGAAATGCAAAAAAATTGCCATGAAAAAATTTGTAAGAAAACTGTAGTTCGGATGTAGGTCCCGCCACTCAGGTATAAAATTAACACACACAACTTAAGTGGTATCAGACACTAAGACGTAATTCTGACTGGAGGGTTGTAAAGACGAATTATGTGCGTATGTATGTATTTAACAAACTTACTCAGAACATAGTAAATTATTCTTTTATTTAATCGATTATGAGTCACATTACTCAACACAGTCTGTAACATTTACTTTCAAATGAGACACAGCTGGTATCTATAAAAGGAGAAACCACAGTGTTGAAGAAATTAAATGCAAAATTGCATTTTAAATTAAAAAAAAAATTCATTTGCATACGACATTAGATTGCGAAAATGATTAAGTCTCTGCTAGCTTTAGTTCTTTTTTAATTTCTTTCAAAAGAACTCGAAAATATTGGATACTCAAAGCAAAATAAGCATTTTTTTTTTCAAATATGATCAAATTTTAATGTTGCTTTCGATAGAAAGTTAATTAAATTAACATGCATGTAGCATGTGGATGTGCTTTCAAAACTCTTTAAATTTAACACGAGATAAGATGACAATTAAAAAATTTATATTTTCTAAGATAATCAAGCATATTTACTTAAGAATAATATTTACTTATGGCTTTAGTTTTCAATTAAATTTTCTCAAAAAGCATTTCAAATAATATTGAATACTACGAGTGGTATTTCGTGGCACTTATTGCCTACCACTTACATTACATTATTACCTACACAAATATTTTGTCTAGACTCATTCAGTCTTAAATAAATAACCATGTATTCCCCTCTTAATATTGGCTTATAATAATCATCTTACAAGCCATGAAATTCTTTGGCTTTTTATCTTAATACTTATAGAGGAAGAATAAATTCGCATGATGGGTTTTGGGAGAGTGGAGGGGTGCAGAGGAACAACATGATGTTAATGAAGTGGATAAAGATAGAAGACCTTAATTTGTGGTTGATTTTAGATGAATTATTATGTTTTTTGTTGTTGTTGTTGTTGTTGATATTCCTTAATATTAATTAATTTAAAATATCATTTATTTAACACAAGTTGATGATGGCTAATGGACTCATAGACATTTAAGAAATTCATCAATCAAAAGATACTCAAAAAAAAAAAAAAAAGACTTCAAGTGGAATATAGATTCCATTTGTGGTCAATCATTGAAAATATTTTTATTGAATTGATATGTGTGGTGATCTTTCAAAGTTTTCATAAGAATTTCAAAAAAAAAAAAGAAATCTTAGCACAATAAATTATTAAACGTGAATAACGTAAACAGAAACTAACAGCAGCGATTACTTTCCCAATCCTTTAACCCCAATGAAAACTGAATGCTCTGAAATATTTTCTAAAAGGTTAAAAGCTTAATTCATGTTCGTACAGTTTATGTAGCCTTCTTCAGCAAACTTTTTTTTCATTACATGCAGAGTCATAAAATTTCAATTTTTTTTTTGCATTTTTAATGTTGAATAAATCAATAAGATCGACAATTCAACAGGTGAATAATTATTTTATATGTCATATAGCCTAACTCTGGCCTACCTACCTATTACATAATAAGTAATATCCATCAATGGGTAAAAGTCAGATCATGTTGTAAATTTGTCAAAAACTCATTATTCTAGATATCTATGGTATGTTGTAGACAGAATTACGTTAAAGTGAAAAGAAACGATACGTATCTGCAGAATATGGAAGAACGTTTACACATTTGTCTGATCATCTCGTATAAATTGTCGCATTTTGAATGAGACATTGTAGGAATACACTGTATAAAAGTTAGAGGGAGGAGTACAATAGAATATCTAGTCGCAGTACTGAAGTATTGCTTCACGACAATACTATACATACATAATTGGTTACTGTAAATCTTCAGTCAGGATTACAATCAAACTTCTCACACCAACACGATTTTTGGGAAACTTATCACGACATTTTTATTTACTTTCAGAGTTTTTGTCAGAAGTCTGATGTCGACACTAAGAAAGAGTAAAGTCACACATGCAGCTCTTGCATAGAAACCGAAAACTAGAAGACAAAGAAAATAATCGGTTTAAACCACAGGCCAGGCATCTCTAACAAAACGAAATATGAAAAATATTTCTTCGGGGCAACTATTCTCAACAGATTTCTGGCAAAATTCTGTACGCAAATAAAATTGCCATGAAAAGTTTCTCAAAAAAAGTCTGTCGATTGCATCGAGTTTCAACTCTAGGTCCTGCCACTTTTGGATAAAAATATCACATAAACATAAGTGATGCTAAGTTGTAATCCTGATTAAAAGTTTATAAATGACCTCGTTAAGTAAACAATATTCGAAATTAATCCAGTACATGTTGACAACAGTGATCTATTCAGTTTCACTGGTTTTGCAGAAATGCTACAAATTCCAAACTGCACAACTTCTAGAAACATTGGGTGGTTAGGTTAGGTCGAAGTGTTAGCTTTGATTAGCAAAGCACAGTAGAATACTCCTAGCGGTTCTTTGTGAAGCAGTCCTTGTATTGATTGGAATTTCACCATGCTCATCGATGAATGTTGGTCATCGCAAGGGCTGCACATTGAAAGCGAGACTATCCTATGTGCTGGAAAGGAGCCTGAAAGTTTAATAAAAAAGTTTAATAAACG
>QOCX01004787.1:0-14018 GCA_005959815.1 Sarcophaga bullata | reverse complement strand
TAAAATGGTGATCCACAATGTTTAAGATGTGCTTTACAAATTCAAATCTAAACATGCTTACAATGTGAAGAAAAGAAGAAACTTTTTACACAGTCTTCTATAAAACAACAATTACATTACATTGGACGGAACAGGCCTAACAGAAAAGGAAAACAAAACCTATTTAACGATGAAGTAAACTAATTCTTAAAAAAAAAAGAAAAACAACGAATACATTCAAGAGAATTTTCCTGAATTGTTTAAAGAATACGTTGCTGCCAACTAAACATCACTTACCTCAAGCCATTCCCAGAAACATTTTTTTCTAAATTTAAAACATTTCCGCAAAGACAATAATTTTCTTGTCAAACTGCTGTCATGATGATGGCTTGAGAATCCAAAGCATGCAATTTCGTATTAAGATTGGTATCATTTAAGCCAAAAACAAAAACAAAAAAAAAATTATATATGACTGAGCGCAGGCAGCAAGAAATCTTAAAATTTTTGTAAAAATTGTGAAAGACAAAACAACAGACAGACAAGAAAATGTTAAAAGAAAATACAAAGGAAATGTGACCTCCTCCTCCGCAGCAGTATTTATACAGTAGTTTTCAGCTAATTAGATATACGATTTTTAAAAGCACATTCAAAACTTTGCTTGCTTTAAAAAGAATTGCAAACCCTGTTGTTATTTCAATTGAAAATTAAAGCATGATGCATAAATAAAATGAAATGCTAATAGAAACTGAACACAGAAAGAAGAAAATCTTGTAACTATTTAGCTTTTATGGCTGTGTAGAGACTAAACATCAAAAAAAAAGTATTTCCGTCGAAAAACAGTTTCAGCTCTAAGCAATTTCTTAAAACAAGCATTTTAATCATTAAAAGAAAAGCGTATGAGAAAGAGTTATGACAAGAAAACCCAGCAGAATAACGTGATGAAATATATTTCCTCACATACACCTACCAAATTCAACATGAACATTTGTATGATATAAAAAAGAGAATTTTCTAAGAGAACCGCAAACCAAAATAAAATTTTCTTTCAGATTAAAAGACAACGCTGAGGAGTTTGAAGCTGCTGTTGTTTAATGTTGGTGATGAATTTTTATAGCTTTACGGCAACAAAAAAAAAAGTACGCAAGTTTAACCGAATATGTCAACATTTTCATAAAACATAGTTTAAATTTATTGCTGTTTTTTTTTTTTTTTTTTTCTTTTTTCTTCTGCTAAACTCAGAAAATTTTTGAGGGTAACCTGTATTGCACAAAAAAAAGAAGGGAAAAAAACTGATAAAATCTTATTTTAATTAACTTGATGTACAACTTAATAAAGAGCCTTAACAAACAATTGCATTTTACTTATTTTTACCCTTATCATTATCAAAAGGTTTGATTACTTTGTATATCTCTCTCTCCTCGCACCCCTTTCCAGTCATTCTTTATGGTGTAAATTTAATTTAACAAGGCCTTACTTTATGTATTGTCAGTTGTGTATTATTAAGACTAAATTGTTTGTTTAAGTTAAATTTTGCGGCAAATAATTGAATAATCCGACTACGACATGATGTAAGTTAATGAGTTCAGTGATTTTATTTGCGAAAAGTGTTTGTTTTGAACTTAACATACAAATCAAACATATTTCAAGCTTTTTCCATGATTTTATTGATGTTTTAATGACAAAACCAACAACATCTTTGGATTTTTCCATGTTTGAGCTAAAGCAGTGATGTTATCAACGCGATGTTCAAGTCCCAGTTCAGACACCTTCAACAAATCGAAGTCTGAAGAAATATAGAAAGGCAGTCCACCTTTTACAGGAATGGAGCTCAAATCTAGTGTTCAAATGCAACTGAAAAATAAAATCAATTTGACATGATTGCTTTACAGCACAGTAAGATAAGAGGACAACAGATTCAATTTTGATTTAAAATGTTATCGTAGTCGCCGTAGCGCGTTAACTTAACAACGGTGGTGTGACAAGCTAAATATATGTATCATACCATACCATACATTATTGGTCATTATAATATTTCACACAGGACTAAGACCTGACTTCACATGCCATTTATGTTGTGTGTTTCAATTCTATACATGAGTGGTGTAGCCTGCAGTTTAAAGCCGACTACCAAAGACAGATTTTTGAGAAATTTTTCATGACAATTTTATTTACTCTCAGAGTTTTGTCAGAAATCTACAGAGAGAAAGTAACCAAAGAATATTTTTCCTTTCGTAATCTGTTGATTGGAATTCGATCCTTTGGTGACCGTGGCCTCACGTCTATAAGCAACATACTGCCAGCTCGACTACGGCGACTTTATAATGCTCTTAACATATCATCGTGAATTAATTCCAAAAAAACTTATCATAATTGATGAGACACTTTTCTTTTATTGTTCTTTTTACCATGCTTCTACAAATACTCGACTCCAGCATTTGATTTGGAAGACAGTACGTAACAGTTTTTCCTTTGAAAGCGGCTCTTTCAATAATAATTCTAAGGTCAAATTATCCCTACTGGAACACGCCTCAAAGTGCATATTTATTCGAATAATGAAGCTGTGACGAAATTCAAAGGGATATCTGCTTAAATTCCCCCCCGTTATACTTTCTAAAAACTTTCAGCTGTAGGATATGACCTCCAAACAATAATACTAACAGTCGCCTTTCCTTTATACGGTTCTTTAAAAGCTGGAACCTGCAGATCTGAAGATTGTACATTGCGTTTATTGATCACCTTACTGTATGAAGATATTGATGCGAATTAAGTTAGTAAAATAAATAAAAGATTTGCTAAAAAGCTCATTAGAACCCTTCAGTTTGGATTGCGATCTAGCTTTTCACATTACTTAAGTTGTGTGTTTTAATTTAATACATGGCGGGGCTTACAGTTTAAAGTCAATTACGAACGACAGATACTTTTCATGGGAAATTTTAAAAAACTTAATTAAAAAATGTTATGCTAAGCTATTAGTGTGAGAATCGTGTATGCCATCGCCATCGTTATAATAGAAAAAAAAAAAAAAAAAAAAAAAAAAAAAATATTTTATAATTATAAACCGTTAACCTAAATAAATTAAATTTTTTTTTTTGTTCCTCTTTGGCAATTTCTTTTTTTATTATTTTCTATTTTGCAGTGACTTTGTTTGTTTAAATGGAAGAAGTCTTAAGTGGTCCAAGCGTTTGTTTCTTCACGATTTAATTTCCCTTTTTTTTAGTAACTCAACAGTGGACAATTATCCTCAATATGAAATCCAAATTAAAGAAATACTTAAGAAAACATTTTGAAAAATTCGCACAAACCTATTTACATACATAGTAAGTACGTATCTAAGTATGTCTGAAGAAAATATAAATTTCTTTAGCATTTCTTAGATTTCTGAAGGAATTCTTTGTACAAAATTCAGTCTTTTGTGAAAGTAAGGAATGAAAACTTAAAAGGAAACGGAAATTTAATGTTTGTTTTGCCACAAATATAATACAAGCATGTTTTTATATCCAATTGATATAATGCGACATAAATTTGTAAAAACATGCACGTAGGATTTTAGTCTGCCACATTATTATGAGTGAATAGAGATTTATTCAATCAATTCGGTCTTATTTGCATGCAACTGCTAAGAATAAAGTTTATGTGTACGGTAGAATTCAAATAAGCTTCCTTTGTTGATTATGAACTCGTTTAACATTTTCAATATTATGTGTCTTCTTTAGGATATTCGAAATGTTAAAGTCAATGCTGAATGCCGGAAACAATTCTTTTCCTCTTTTTTCCATCTTTTTGTGCATGTCAATATGACCGGGGGACTGTTTTACTTTTCGCCTTTGGTTGTAAACATTTCTCCTGAAAAGTTTTATCCATGATACATCATTTGAGGCACAAATTTTACCGATTCCTGTCTTATCTGTCAATAGATTTATATCATCGGTATAATCTATCATTTGAAGTTATCTACTTTGTACTATTTTATACAGCTATAGAGACAAAGGATGATTATTGATTGCCTGAAAAGGCCTTGAAGCGATATGCAACACCTAGTAGTTTAAACTCTCCTATAAGTTTAACCAATTCGTCATTATAACCTCTTACTCAGCATTACGAGCTAGCTTCTCACATGTGTGGTGTTATCGACAATTTATACTCGAGAGAATGTTGAGTAGTCGGAGTTCGCAAAGAAAAAATTTGCTAGTTATTTTCTTCAGAGTCAGGTGGTTGTCAGACGGTGTGCTGGCGACTCTCGGCCGACGTATTCTCATTCGATCGGACAATTTTGTTGGTCACGCGGAGGTGGGGGCGCCGCGCGGGCGTGGGTATGTCCGCAGTGATGCAGGGCGGTTCGTGTAGTGACGAAGTGTTTCGCTTCAAGATGCTGTTTGATCTCTGGTTCTCGACATCACAATTTTTAGTCTAAACGGTGTCAAACCTGCAGCTCTTGGCGGCAATTGACTTCACTTTATCCAAATGTTTGAAAGCACTATAAGTCGATTTCATTATGCGCATGGTCAATATGGCCTGGGGACTGTCTTGACTTTTCCCTTTTGGTTGTAGCATTTCTTCCTGAAAATTCTTATCCATGACAGATTATTTGAGCACAAATTTTACCGATTTCTGCGCTTATCTGTCCAACTATATATCCTCAGTAATCAATCTATCATTCGAGTCTCAGTTGTCTGTGGGTATTCTCTCGCTTTCACGATTAATTTTAGTCCAAACGGTGTCAAACCGCAGCTTTCTTGGCGCAATGATTTCACTATCAAACGATTGAAGCAAAATATCCGTTCATCATAAAATAAAAAAAATAAAAATTAATTTGCATGGTGCGATTAGGTTGTCTCCGATGGGACAGGTAATGGTTGCGTCAGTTCCATTTTCAATAAGGAGCCAATGCACTGGGTGACTGGCTTCTGTTTAATTGAACTTATTTGCGATACGAACCAATGGTGGTTAGTGTATACATCTATTTATATGGTATATATACATACATATATGTATTCATGCCTATATAATTATTAAACAAACATTTTTCATACGACATAAATCCTAAAATCATATCACTGAGTAAAAGCAGCTTTTCTTAATGCTCTTAACTGCTTAACTACTATGTAAGGATGAAATAAATACGAATAATTTTATTTTAAGTTATAAACTTCAAATCATAATGGAACACCTGAACATTAGAAAAATTTTTGAATTAAAACAAAGCATTTATTTAATGTTTATTTAATAATTTTTTAAGCAATTTAAGTGTAATACATACAAACAATATAATTGAAATTGAAGAAAGAAGTCAGTTTATCAATTTATTGCTGCTTATAAAAATCAAAAATTAAATGAAGCGCAAAAAAGCCTGAGGCTAACAGACATTTCTGTTGAAAAACAAACAAACAACAACGGCAAAATATTGATAAAAAGTTTATTTTGTTTCCTACAACTTACAGTTCCCATAAATGGAAATAAATATGAAGATTTCTCAAGTAAAATATTTACCTCGTTTGTTCACAGTTCGTGTGAAAACAATCGATGGTAAATTTTTGGAAAAAAAATCATTTTACAAATGATAATTTGCATTCTTTTAAATCGATATATTCAATGAATTCCATTTTATTTATTTTTAAAATAGTATCTATATGATATGAGATATTCATGAGTAATACTGGCTTGTAGTTTTCGTAAATCCTAATAACAATTTTTGAAAGATTTCAAATGTTTTCTGATAGCAGGATTCGTTCCCTTTTTGTCCATCAAAAATAGCGAGCAAAAGGATTGTAAGGAAATTTCATTTGAATAGACTTATGCTGTAGCTTTTACTGCATACTGTTATTACAGATTTGAACCACACTCAAATGTCTCCATTCCAATATATAGGGCAAGTGATTTAAAAGTTTAAATTCAATAAAACAATAACGATTTGAAATTTATCAAATTTATCCTTTTATTGTGAAGTACAATTGTTCCGTTTAGAAATGGAATATTATTTCATTCATATGACTGCCGGTGCTGGCCTTACAGTATCTCATTCGATCGGAACAATTTTTGTGTACTGTATCGAGTGCATCAAGTGTTATCTCGGCAATATCAGCAGGATTATCTCAAATTCGTCGGCCATTGATATTACCATTTCATCTAAATAAACGGCCACCAAACGTTTGACCCAATAAATCGATTGTGGCATGGGATCTGTGGCAAGTTGCACCATCCTGTTAAAACCAAACATCGTTCACATTAATGCTATGAAGAGCGTGTACAAAAAAAAATCGGTTGCATGATGCGTTGAGTGTTTTCATAGGAATATGGGCCAATGATGCCTACGCTAGACAAACCGGACAAAACAGTCACTCGTAATGGGTGCATTGGTTTTTGTAAGACCACGTGTGGGTTTTCTGAGCTGAGAATCAAATACGGTAATATGGCTTATTAAAGTACCCACCAAAATGCAAATGAGCTTCACCCTAATTTTTTTTTATTTTTTTTTGCAAATCCCTTAAGCGTAAATCGATTCATTACGTTCAGTGGAGATACTGCTTTTGTTATCTTATTAAATGAAAGCGGTAATATGCTACGAATACCTGTCCATATCCAAATAAAAATGCAGCCAATTTATTTTTAAAATAAAAAATTCATAAAAACATAAAGTCAGTATGGACACTATTGATAAACGTTTTCTATACACAAAATCGTGCGGAAACCTAATAATAGTTATACACTTATAGGTTTAATGATCCATTTTATACGCCATTTACTTATAATTCTATATGATTAAATTCACACGTACATATAATCTTAATTGATTTTTTATTTGTTTATTTTTAGATTTTCAAAATTTTCTGTTCATCGTTAACTCAATTTAAATGAAACAAAACGATTTACGTATGGCGTTGTTAGCATAATATATTTCTATATCATGCTTATAAATTAATGCTATTTCTGTTAAGTTTACAGTTTAAGAAATAATGTTCAAATATAATCCAACAACAAAAGTAATACGATATTTGCCAAAAGATCCGTACAAATTTGGAAGAAAAGTGTCACAAAAAAGTAAAGTCCTTTCAGTCTGCTGTCAGAAAAAGTAAAACAGAAACCAGCCCTAAAGCTATTTACACTTTTAAAGTGTCTCATATACATACAAATACATGCAAAATAATTGAAAAGATAATAAAATGGTGGTGTTGTTTAATGGATGAAGAGCCAATGTATATGGATGTGTTGGAATGATTTATCATAGTTTCCTAAGCAAAAGATAAAGTGGTAAGACAGCAATTAGCACATGTGACTACTAACGAGTGCTTGCTAAAAAGACTGTGACTATTCTTATACTATATATGAAGCTAAAAAGTATTGCTACTTGTCACATACATACTTTGTCTTAATACAATTTGACAACCTGTTCAAGAGGTTCGTCAGAACTCCCATCTGTTGAGAGGTATTAGGCCTTTAGAAAAGAAAAAAGAAAAATTATTTGAAATACACAAATACTCAATAAATATGTATCAGAAATGGCACATAAATTTCTATGATTAACTTCGAATATTATGATTATGTTCCTCTTTTAACATTTTTATTTCGTTCCCTTTTGTGCCTTTACCACTGCTTAACGGCTCCAATGATTGAATGCGCAGAATTCACTTTAAAGGGAATCAAAAAAAAAAAACTTACAACGACATGCAAAAACAAATGAATTTATGTTCTCGCTACTGAATTGCTCTTGCAGTACAAGGTGTCAATTTATCTTCAAAACATTTTTATTGATGAAGTGCCATGTTTTTAAATTGAGGGCAATATAATAAAAAAACGAAAAATAAAAAAAATTTCTTTTTTGCTGTTGCCTACATGAGTGGGAATGTTTGCAATTCAATTTGATCAATTGATAAATGTGCAGATGTGTTTTTACAAGAATAAGTGTTAAAACAAGCATATTTTAAATTTTTATAATCAAAAACGACATTGTTGCCACAACGGTTTTTGTGTACGTTTAGTCCTGAGTGCAAGTAAGTGTGTAATTATAAAAAAAAAAAATTCTTAAGTTAGATCGAAATAACATGCCAATTCATATCTCTTACTCGATTCTATCGTTGCTTTTATGTATCCACAGTTCAGCATATCAATATTATGTTAATGCTGAACATTTGTTTCCTAAGCTCGATACTAAAATAATGCAATTTTAGCCGGTAATACACAATTTATTAAGCCTTATTTGATATGAAAAGAAAGCTTCCATGATGGAACTATCTGTTGATGAGGCGGTGAGGCAGTACAACCCAAAAACAACAAATTCGAAGTAGTTCTATAACTAACTAAGGAGACTTTTAATGCAACCTCAGCAAATTTAGCCAACAATCATTCAGTCACAGATTCTTAAAGTCTCCGTAGTTTAGTAAGTATAGTGTTGGCTTATTACACGTGTGCCCCTGGCTCACACATCTAGAACGCAACGAGATATAAAATAAAAATTCTTTGGCTACATCCTTTCAGCAAATTTTTGGCAAAGACTCTGAGAATAAATAAAATTGCCATTGGAAAGTTTGCTTAAAGTCTGTCGTTGAGTCGACTATAAAATGTAGGAGTCGCCGTAGTCTAGTAGGTAGTGTGTTGGCTTATTAGACGAAAGGCCAGGGTTCGAATCCCCGGTCAGACATCAAAAATGAAATATGAAAAAAATTATTTCTTCGGCGACTTCCTCTCAGCAGATTTCTGGCAAAAACTCTGAGAGTAAATAAAATTGCCATGAAAAGTTTCTCAAAAAAATCTGTCGTTCGGAGTCGACTTTAACTGTAGGTCCCGCCACTCATGTATAAAATTAGCACACACAACATAAGTGGTGTGAGAAGCTAGGCCGTAATCCTGACTGAAGGGTTGTAATGGCCAATTATGTATGTATGTATAAAATGTAGGTCTCGCTACTTATATAGATTGTGTAAGAAGCTAGGTTGTAATCCTGATATTGAAAGCTTATAATTACCGATTTTGTACGTATGTCTACATCAAATAATCACAAGAGAATTAATTCGATTGACGATTAATCCATTTCGATAGAGAATCAATACATTCATGAATAACAATTTCTTGTAACGTCGATCGTTTTATAATCACTTAAAAACATTTGAAATTACGCTGTCCTTATTGCTACTAATATATCCTCCGCAATAAACCGAGTTTCTAATTAACACAAGATAACAGAAAAAGCTGAAATTGGATTGGCATATTTTTAGATTTTTTTTTAATTTCAATTTTTCGAAACAAACATTAATTTTTTAGTAAAGAAAAGTAAGGGAATTAGCGTTGTACCAATATTTCATATTTTCTTTATTTTCTATACAAAGACATCAAAATAAAAATCAAAATAAATTGAAAATGTGTTTTCAAATAGAAAATTTTCAAAAAGAAAATTTCATTGATATTTCAAGTTCAAGGTTTTTCTTTTGTGAGAAACATCTTTTCTAATAATTTCGCAAAAAGTCTTGTTATCCATTTGTTTTTATTTTTTTTTTTTTTTTTTGCTTTTTCCATTTCATTTGTTTATTTTATGTCTGTGTGATATATTTGTGCAAATCGATTTACCACATAAGCTAATAGTCACACGTCTGAAGCACCTTTAGCAGAATTAAAAAAAAAAACAAAATCTGTGTAGTAAACATTTTTTAGTTTATTTTTGTGAACAATTGTATGCCATATGTAGTGAAAATTCTATAATTTCATCATAATTTATTTATTTAGCAGTTAAAGATTTCATAATAAAATTCAAATAAAATCAAATCAAATAAACAAAATTGTTAAGAAATATATTATTAAAGAATTTTTGTAGTTTCTCGATTACAATTTAATTAATTAATTTACTCAGACTCAGATCGAACCTTCTCACAACACTGATGTTGTGTGTGTTAATTTTATACGTGAGTGGCAAGACCTGCAGTTAAAATCGATTCCAAATGATAGTTTTTTGGGGTTATTTTCATGGCAATTTTTATTTACTCTCTGAGTTTTTGCCAGAAATGTGCATTTTGATATCTGACCTGGTGCTTGGAACTGAGGCCCTCACTTCCATAGGCAACACATCACCTACCACGCTATATTTTGTTCTGTTGTCGCTACAAAATATTGTAAAAATACAAGACAAAGAAATATTCGTTATAGTACATCGGTAGGTCGAATGATAGCTTTGATTACTAAAGTACACTTGAGCTCGCATATCGGCTTGTTATAACACAGTGCCTGTACTTATCGATTTCTACCAAAATTCATGCGAAAAAGTTGGTCAGTGCAAGGGCTGCACATTAAAAGTACGACTACACTCTGCTGGTAATCAGCCTGAGAGTTTAATAAAAGAAAACACAAAATTGTTGTCTTTGGATAATAACGCAGTTGAACTGCCAAGGAATAGAGAGTCAAATCTTTTCCCCGCAAGAGATGATCACTGATAAAGAAAGTGGATAACAGTTTCCTCCGCCTCCACATACGCGGCATAAGTCATTAGATGGGAGCTGCAGTCTTTCTATGTGTCTTTCCATAACGCAGTGACCTTTAAGGATGACCGCTGCGATCGAGATGACACTGCGATCAAGTTTGGCAATCTTAGAAGTGAAAAAAAAATTTTTTTTAACCTTTTAAGAAATTTTAATGCATTTAACTACAACTAAATACAATTTTGTTTATTCATCACTTATTTCTGGCATCTTTAAGTATTATATTGTTAGGAAAATGGAAATGGTGTAACATCGTTTAACTTTAAAATGTTAAACAAAAGTTACAATAACAAAACAACGAACTTGTTTACTTGATTAACAAATAAACAAAAATATAGCAACAACAACACTACAACAAAAGAGGGATAAACAAGTAAACAAAAAGCAACAACAATACTGCAAGGAAGAACATAAAAAAGATACAAAAACAATAAACACGAAAGCATAAATAAACGTAAAGAACGATATTTACATTTATGGTGATTTCGAAAAGACGAAAACCTGAACCTTCACCTACGGGAACATTCACCAGCAAAAAATGCAAAGTCGAAGTAGAAGTTCAGTCAGTCTTGTGTTAAGACGCGTAGCGTGTGAAGTAAGCAATCGTGGTTTGACGGTCTCCGTTACAAAGATCTACAGAACAATTGTGTAAGAATTGTTATTGTTTATCGCAAAAAGCAAAACAAAGGAATAACAAATAAAGCAATTGTTTTTGTTAGAATCAATTGGAACAGTGGCACACAAAATTGTGCTAATAATAAAGAATTTAATTAATGTTGAATACATATTTATTTTTATTTTTATTTGCAATCTACAAGCTCATATTTCAAAGGTAAAAACGTAACAATATTTATTCTTGAGGCTCGTACTTCCATTTTGGTAGATATATTTCGGTTACAGGGAAGCATACCGTCCCGTTGTTATTTTACGTTTTATTTCTATTTAATAAGGGATTTAAAACTTGAACAACATTATGACCTTTTTGGATTTAATTTGTGTGCCTAAGTGTACGTATTTTTATTTCTCACTAAAGGATCACATGTATAGGTATTTAATTATGTATCCATTGGAAAGTTATTCGTGGAAAAAGAACAGTTTTTGAAACTAATTAATGTCAGTGTTATGATTTTGATAAGGGTCTACAAAATAGCATATAAACCTGCTACGGGATTTCCCACACGCCACAAGCATTATCCCAAATTGATTACGTATAATTTTTACGGTTGGCGTGGCATCAAAAAGCCAAACAGCGATTTTAATTTGTGAGTGGAAAACAGTAGCATTTCTTTAAAACCACCTCAATAAATAAAAATTTTATTAACTTAATCTTCTTGAAATAACAAAGGTTATGCAAATTGTTATCGTATATAACAAATGTCATATAGTTTGCTACTTTATTAGAGAATTAATATTAAATGACAATGCATATGTATATCTAAAATAGTGTTGGCCATGTTTAGATAGTTTTAAAACTAATATTAAATAGTTTCATGTTGTATTTTAGTGTATAGTAGTATCGTATAAAAAAAATGATGAAAATGATATAAATTCATGGAGCTCAGCTGATACCATATAGAAATATAATACGCGTGCTGAACCTGAAATATGATGTTTAATAATTTAAAATAAAAATTGGGCCTTCGTAAAGCTTTAAATTTAGGCCTACACAACTGTTATGAATTATTTCCATTTGATTTGATTTTTTTTTTTTTTTTTTTTTTTTAAATCAAAGGCGATTGTAAATAAATACGTTTAACCACGCACATAAATTAATTCTTAAAATAAATACTCAACATGCGTTAAAAGCATAAAAAAAAATTTTTTTTTTCGATTTGTTTTTGTAAATATTACAGGAAAACAGATGTTTAAGATTTAAAAATTTTCGCGTATACATGCGACAACAATCTGTGCTGGAAAAGTGTTTAAGAACTCATGTTGACATTGTGTTTTTACAAGTACGTGCGTGTTACAAAGAAGCTGGGAAATGTGAACAATCCTTAACACATTCTTATTACCACAAAAGAAAAAGAAAAGAGAAAACCAAAGAACAACAATTTTCAATTGTTTTGGAATCTAAAAATATAAATTCATTTATATTTGTATACATGATGTATACATTGTTGGGTTTACTTCTACAAAAATTCTGAATTTAAGTTTATCAATATGTTTGCAACACATGAGTTCGGATTTAAAGCATAAAACATTTAATTTCAAAACAAATACTTCGACAAATTATACGCTTTCCATTGTGTGTGTTGTGATGGACCTAAGGCCATAACTTGCCTCCCAGCAATCTGAAATGGCCACAGAAATGCTTCAACGCCTATGCATATTGGGAGATATTCCAACCTTAAAAACCTATTACGCAGCTATTACATTAGAGAACTTCGAGTGCAAACATCTTTTTAGAATTTTTTTTAAACTTCACAATACTCACAATTGCTCTACCATGCAGCATATTCAAGATATTCTAACCTAAAAATTTGGCAAGATCTGTCATGCCATTCAGCATTTATGGCTTTATATTTATGACAAGCACCCATGGTTGTATACAAACAATATACTTGTGAAGCTAGGCTAGCTAGCTTATAGGAACATAACTTTTGATCATGACTATTTTCTTTTAGTTCACTCGCATTTCATTTGCCGTAAAGATCGAATTCAAAAAAATCTTCAATTCTGTGCTATTTTAATAAAATTTCTTCGTCTTTTTATACCCAAAATATTCGGATTCTTTACATTGACTGTGTTTTTAAAATTACTTCTGAATATCATCTGATTTCAAGTACTGGTCTTGCGACATCTATTGTATTGACTGTAGGGCATCGAACTGACTTGCTATTCCGAATTTTATTTTCCTTTCAATCAAAACATTCAAATGAAAGTAAATTGTCAAGCACGATTTGCAACTTGTGTAACAAACAAATTTACGCAATAAATTAAATAAAGAACGCAAAACAATTATTTTGAATGTGTAAACAAAATTAGAATTTCAATTTTAAATTCAAGAAGAAAAGGATTTATTTACACAAGAGCAGCTTCAAAGGTCTGAGTTTGAGAAGGTTAGATTGTAACCTTGACAGCAGGATAAGCCCCTTTAGCTACTGTACGAAGAAGCACGTAAGAAGATCCCAATCAATGAATTCGTTACCGCTCTCAGCTACTTGAATTGTGTTTTAAACTTAGTGGAAGACTTTAAGAAAGAACTTTAACTTGAAAGCTTTCAACTTACACAGGAAAAAAGCCAAGAAACTATCGAATGCACAGCCAATTCTTTAAATGGTTATACGCAAAAATTGAAATGGCGTAATCGTTTATCATTAAAATGTTAAACAAAAGCTACAATAACAAAACAACGGACTTGTTTATTTGATTAACAAATAAACAAAAATATAGCAACAACATCACTATTACGAACGAGGGATAAACAAGTAAACAACAAGCAACAACAGCACTGCAAGGACGAACGTAAAAAAGATATAAAAACAACAAACACGAAAGCATAAATATATGTAAACAACGATGTTTACATTCATAGAATTCAAGTGAAGGCGAAGACCCAAACCTTTGCCTACGAGAACA
>QOCX01004786.1:0-14019 GCA_005959815.1 Sarcophaga bullata | reverse complement strand
AGAAAGGGGAAAATATATAATGACATTCAATTGTTATTATGTGTCATCCTTTCTTTTTTGTTTCTTGCCGTTAAAATTGGGTTTAGTTAAAGGTAACTTTAGCTAAACTAAACTTTAAAGTCACCTTTAACTTCTTTTTGTTATTACAACCTACAGATAAAATAAAGTTAACTTAAAAAAATTGCAGAGTCGCAGCAATGACGAAAAAATTACTCACTTATACAAGTTTTTTTTAGAACGGTCACTCCTATCTTATTGCCACATATAATAACGAAAAAAAATTTATATGGCAGTTAAAATCCTATCTTTAATTAACGGCAAGTTGTAATGGCCCTTAGATTGTTAAAAAAACACAATAATTTGTGAACTAGACTTAGTGTATACTCCACCACTACAATAACCATACTTTAGGACAGAAATAAAGCAATAAGAGCTACTTCTACGACACAAACTATGTCGAAATATTTAAATAAATTGAAAACAATGTTAAAAATACAAACAAACAAGGAAATAAAATACAGGAGTTTTGTTTGTCTAAATTTGAAAATAAACAGAAAACTGTATATGTAGTGCACAAAATTTAAAATAAAAAGTTAATTACAATGTAATGAACCAATGAGTGTGAAAAAATAAAATAAAAACGGTAAAAATATACAAAAATGACTAAAACAGTTCTAAATAAAAGGAATGCAAGTTAACAATATGCGATGTTTAATGTGTCTGTTTCTATACAATAAGGAATCTTTTCTTAGAGTAAAGTTCATCCTTTAAATTGAAATTATCATAATTTTTTAGGCTTTGATACGGAAACCATAGTAATTTGTAGCGCAATAATATTTACTAAAATAGAATTATTATTTTTAATAAAATTCTATTATTTGCGACATATAATTATGTAATTACCATATGCAATCTGCGAAGCGTATTAGAATATGCAATCAAGGATTGTGTAGAGGGTGCGCCTAAGGACAATTATTACAACTTGCCGCTAACTAAAGGGAGAATTTTACCGGGTAGAAAAATTATTTTTCTTTGTTATGAGTATCCAATAAGACAGAGGTGAGCGCTAAGCTAAAAGGAAGATAAACGAAAAAGGAAGATAAAGGCAGGATGCTTTAACGTTTAAAGTTCACTTTATCTTTGAACTTGCCATATATCTTTATCTTTGAACTTGCCATAATTATATATATATTATTATAACAAATTAGAAAGCACATCGCTACCACTCTCATTTTTAAAGAACTTTTTCAAGTGGCAAAAATTTATCGATATTGCGCCAGCATTGCCATATTTTTGGAAAAGTTAACTTTATTTTATCTGTAAGTTCTAATAACGAAAATAAGTTAAAGGTACAGGAAAATAAGTTACAGTTCCCTTTAGCTAAAGGTACCTTTAACTAAACCCAAACCTTTAACGGTAAGTTGTAACAATGACCCTAAATCTATGTTCTCATTTCAAACATATCACTTTTTAATCCAGTTTCTCTGAAACTTGGCTAACCGCAGCAAAATCAAGGCAAATGCTTTTATTGACATTCACATATCGCGTATTGTGCTAATAAGTTAATTCTTGAAGCTTTAAATCTATTATTGATTTAGTAGCTCTGTTTTAAAACATTTGACCGTCAGATGATCTTATTCGGAGTAGATTTTTCAATACGGTCACAATCTTCCGCAAGCGAAATAACAGTAAAATATTTTATACTACGATTTTCATGAAAATCCTTAAAGTTTATACAATTCCGATCGGGCAAATTTGCAAGACTTGCATCATGATGTTTTTTTTCCAAAACAGTTGTGTACTCTTTCACTTTTAATCTCAACTTAATGTCAAATTAAAAATCAAAAGAGTTTACTTAGTTTATTTATCACTTCTGCAGATATCAGTAGTATTGAATTGAAAGTCTACGTATCAGACCTATGTTGAATCCCATTAATTAAAAAAATCAAAATTTTTCAAACAATATTGAATACAATAAAATATTTATTGGTGATGTTTACGAAAGAAAGCAAAGAACAGCTGCTCTATAAATTGGACAATTAAACTCTGGAAGTTTACGAGACTAAATTGCTCCGCAATTTAGTACGATTATTCAAATACATTTTCACATATTTTTTGATATTTCACTCGTCTTTGCTCAATTTTCTTTTAAACGCCTGTGTCAACGACTTGTTCTTTTTTGTTATATTTGCTAATTTTGTTTAAATTTGAAGCTGCCATATTGATAATAATAATACAGCCGCCGTAGTCTAGTAGGTAGTGTGTTGGCTTATTAGACGAAAGGCCACGGTTCGAATCCCCGATCAAACATCAAAATCGACGTATGAAAAAAATTATTTCTTCGGCGACTTCCTCTCAGCAGATTTCTGGCAAAATTCTGAGAGTAAATAAAATTGCCATGAAAGTTCTCCAAAAAATCTGTGTTCGAGTCGACTTTAACTGTAGGTCCGCGACTATGTAATAAAATTAACACACACAACGTAAGCTGGTGTGAGAAGTAGCACAGTAATCCTGACTGAAGGGTAGTAATGTGGCCAATTATGTATGTATGTATGTATGTATATTGATAATAATATATAATATGACAAGTTCAAACATAAAGTGAACTTTAAAAGTTAAAGGTAGGATGATCCTCCTTTTAGCTTAACACTCACTTCTACCTCATTGTCCACTTAAAATAAAATCAAAACCAATATTTTTTCCCTTTGAGTTAACGGCAAGTTATAATAATGGCCCTTAAAGCTTTAATAATAACAATTTTAGTAAAAGCGTTCGATTTTATCTAATATAAATTGAATGCTTTAGAAATTTTTAGAATAAATTCATAAATCAGTTTAAGCATCAACCAACAAAATACAAATTTTTACAACTACAAATATAAATCCTATTAAATCCTTGCACTGTTTTGTCTCGCTAAAATTGCTGCTGTCACAATTAGAATCTTACTTTTAATGAAACAATTTTTGGATGTATGTTCAGTGGTGGTCTTATAATTAGCACACCCATCTGTACATATTTCTAACAACAAACAAAGTATTTATTTGAGGACAGTTAAATAATCTATGGAGTTTATTTAAGCGATGGCATAGTAAAGTGAGTTTCAATAAATGACACTTTTAGCCAAAAAATTCCTTGGTCATGGAATTAGCACACCCCTATTAAAGTCAATTATATCCAAACAAACTTTCAAGAAGCCTCTGGCATCTTGCATGTTGTATGTCATTCCATGCCATTCGAAGCACTTTCCAGAGGTCTTGAAGATTTTTTAATTTTTTGTTCAATTTGTGCCTTAAGATCGTCCCATGAATTGAATTGGAATCAGAGCTTTATGTTGGCTATTATATAATTACTTTATACAATCGTGCGGTGTGTTGCCATTATCACTATCATCATAATCTGGTACTTACAAGTTTTCATCAGCGAATTAAAACAAATGAATCTACACAATATTGTGTTGGTCTGATCGGACACACACTGTGCTATGTGGTAGCTGGTCCTTCCATTATACAATTTCTTTACAATTAATTGCCTTCAAAGTATAGCGTACATTTGCTTCTGTAGACGCCTTTCAATTAGAGACAAATCAATTGACTTTAAAACGAGTCGCAAGATTATTGTACGTTAACGTTCGCAAATTTCTGTAGTTATAGAAGCATTAAAAAGTGACGTCTGTCAACGAAGAGTGCAAATAAAAACGAAATAAAACGAAATTCTGTTCTTTAGTGTAATTTATTTTTATCAAATAAAAATTTGTGTTTATTGTAAAAAAAACGTTGTTAAAGGTGATTTCTAATGGAGTTGGATATCTCAGTATATACAAAACAAAGAAAAAATATTATTGGGCGCAAAAAATATCACATATTAATTCATAATATTCAATATGCAGTCAGCTGTCCAGCAGTCAGCCGAACAGTGTTGGTAGTTACTGCAAAGTGAAAGTGTCAAGTAGGCTTTAATAGAGGAAAATTATATTTGCTTCTTATTGTTACGTTGTTATAAATATTTATTCTTATAATAGTATGGAGTATTACCTTTTAGGTTTAAATATAAATTCTCTGTCAAATATTGTTCTATTCAGTTTGAAAATTTAATAATTAAAAAATTTTAAATTTTAAATTTAAAAAATTTTAAATTTTAAATTTTAAATTTAAAAAATTTTAAATATAACAAATTTAAATTTTAAAATTTTTTTTTTTAAATTATTAAAATCTCCGTATCCCGGAAGTTTTATATCAATCCATTGGAACCCCTAATGTGTATATACAGGCACAGAAAAAAAGGCTACTTATCCAATAATTTCAACGTCGTATATTTTTTTCAATTTCTTCAAACATTATTAATTATAAATGTTCTATAACATCTCTTCCAATTTGGAAAAAACCACCACTGTATGTAGATTTTTTTCTTGGACTGTATATGATAATGAAAATAAAAATGACATTTGTTTCACACTATCATTCATATCATTTATTAATTTTTGTTGTTTATTTTTTATACACATTACAATACAATAATAATAAAAATTAAAGAAAAATCATTTTATATATTTACATATGTATATGAAAGTACCAAAAAAAGGCATTCGTATTATTTTGCTACTCAAAATACGATTATTTATTTATTTTATTTCAATATTTGTTTGTGCACAATAGAATCATAACAGTAACGATTTATTTCTTAAAAATTATTTTTAATTTAAAAATTTATTTTTTATTTATTTAAAAATTAAAGTGAAAACATTTTATATGCACATGTAGAAATAAAAGTACCAAACAGGACACTTACGCCGCAATGCCACTCAACTAACAATAGTTCCATCACTTGCACACAAATGTCACGTAAAAACGTTAATAAATTATATTTTATACAGATTGTTCAGAAATGAACGAGAACTATAGAGAGTGGAGAAGTGATGAGAGACGCGTTTTCAGACGCAAGAAGATGAAGCAATTTTATTAAAATGTTAAGCGCCTAACCGAAGGTTTTAAGCTCGTAGCGCCTTCCTGCACAAATGAGGGTGGAGTGTAAGTAAATTGGGTTGAAAAAGAGTAAAGAATACGACCAACCGTTCATTAAATTTGTTGTAGAACTAATCGCAAAGTGCAGGGGGTGCATAATTAACCGATTACATTCATATCAGGATTGATAAGTGTATAACTAAAGAGAAACAAATTTTAGCAATGACTTGATCTTTAGATTGACTAAGAAATTGCGTATATCAACGTTGCAAAGTTCTTATTTATACAGACCATCAACCACTCACATATACCTTAAGTATCAAGGAAAAAGATGCAAAAAGGGAAATATTGGAAGGCTATACTGGAGGAATATCTATCAAATCTGGGCTACTAGGTATTAGTCCTCTACTATTATATTGGTTGACTCATTCGGATCATTACCGTGAAGGAATAGAAACTGTAATCACATGGTTAAATTATTTAAATAATGAATTTGTTCATTATTATTTCAACAAAAATACCATTTGATGCACTTGTAGTGGTCATTGCAACTTACACAACTACGAAACGACAACCATATTTAACGATTGATTTGAAGTCATTTAATTTCAATTCAAAGTTTTCGTTTCGCCACACAAATCGTCTACCATCTGATCTAAAAAAGTTAAATTTACTCTTGAATGTAAAAATGACTATTTTTCAGAAAGCATTTATCATTTGGTGGCTTAATGTAAAGTTTTATCTCATTATCTGATGTAAAAGGCTTCTTACTTGGGAAACATGCCTTACTTTAGGTCATAAGCACAAAACTGCATACGATGTTTTCATTTAATAAGAAATTTTCATATTCGTAGTTTTTTCTTACCGCATATTATTGGTTTCATTTCAATCAAGCTATCCCTGCCCAAAGAAACATCTTCCATTTTAGTTTGATATCTCCATGCGGTAATTAAAGAGATCGATACGCTGTTAGCTTTCTGTCACATATTGAAATGAAAATTTTGTTCTTTGCAATTTACGAAAAAATGATAAAGATTTAAAACTTTGTTTTTTCATCTGTTTTTGAAACATTTTAGGGCTGGTATTTTTGTAATACAAAGTTAATGTATTTCCAATAGCATGATATACGGACAATTATTTAAGGTAGTGTTATAGCCATGACGCTAAAATAGTTTACGTTAAATTTGAATTTGGGCCATCATATTAATGGCCCACCGGAAATCTTTGTATCACTACCCAGCAACCGATTGTAAAAAGGATTTTGATACACTATATTTAACCAAATGTTTTTTGTAAACAATTAATCAATAATTGTTTATTTTAAAATGTCTCTAATATTTTTGTATGTTGAATTAATCATGACTTCAATATCAAAAACATTTTTTTAAATGACCAACAGTTTTTCTTTCAATCAAGCGTGAAAGTGAAAATCTTCAGCCCCTAAATAAAACTCTACTTGTTGTTGTCATTCACTTTAGTTAATGAACTATTAAATATTTATCAAGATGTATGTATAACACTATACAATATCCAGTAACTGAAATACAATATCCAGTAACAAATATTCATTTAATTTCCTAATGTAACAGCAAATTTTCAAAAAAAAAGTGGCTTTTGGTTCTTAACTTCTTCTTTATATTCTTCTCTCTAATAAATAACTTTAAAATTGTACAACAATGACGATGTTTTTAATTAAAAAACTTCATAAAAGATTTCATTACAATTAAAAACCAACATGTGTTAAGGTTGTCACACAACTATGTTCCATACACTAGATATACGATTGACAAAAAGAATTTAATATTGTTAGTGCATCATTTTATTGATTTATTATTAAAATCAATTAAATTAAATTGAATTAAATTGAATTAAATTAAATGAAAAACAAAAAAAAAAATCGTAATATTTTTAGAAACAATATGTCGTTTGGTAGACTTCGTAGCACGGTATATGTGTGTTGTAGCGCGTATAAGGTTACAACTAACAGTAGTAATGGGATCCTTTATGAAAATTATGTTAGTGGCCATTCAGAATTACAACAATTCACAAACAGAGATGGTACTCATTTGGTGGATAGCTAAAGAAGATGTAAAGAATGAATACGATTATTTGTATATGTACTGGAAGTCGAATCTTATAAGTTTATTATAAATGGCATCTAATTTAATTATTAAAATATGCTGATATCTATACTAATATCAATGTTAAATGCGAACGCATATATTTTGTACTATTAATTTGGAATCAGAATGAAACATAGGACTATCAAACAAATCAACAGAGTAGTAAAACTTATAAGGAGGGCATTTGATGAAAGAAATACTGTCCCTCTCTTTTTATTCACGTTTCTCAATTATTCTATGAGGTACGGCACGAAGGTCTGATTCATAAGCTAAAACTTAGTTTGGCTTTGTAACAATGCGGTACTGTATTATCGACCGAAATTTTGTCAATATGCTTCAAAATGTAGTTGACGAGCAAAACAAAATTACTGTTACATTTGCTGATGGACTACTTACAGCTGTGTGAAATATAATAGTAGCGCTGTATTAAAGATATTTCAGTTAAGTAAAAAAAGTATTTTATTCAAGTTAAAAAAAGTTTGTTATTACATTTATTACCACTAGTCTAAATTCTGAAAATAAAAAAACTTCAAGGCAAATACTGATTTTCCAAAGAAAACGATGCTAATTTTAAAAACTCAAAATATTTGGCGTGCAAAAAAATAGTAGTAGCTTTAGAAAACGTATCTGCAAGCAAAAAATGTTGTCACATGTGATACATTTTTTATCTTATTTTGTTAGATATACTTAAATATTCAGTTGGAAAGCCCTTTTTGGCTATTACAGCTGCGCAACGCCGATTCATTGAGTCAACTAAAGGTCTGCATCTCTCGAAAGGAATACNATTTTTTATCTTATTTTGTTAGATATGCTTAAATATTCAGTTGGAAAGCCCTTATTGGCTATTACAGCTGCGCAACGCCGATTCATTGAGTCAACTAAAGGTCTGCATCTCTCGAAAGGAATACTTTCTCAAGATGACCTAACAGTTGTAACAAGAGATTACTTTTTTATCTTATTTTGTTAGATATACCACAAAATTTATTTGAAAAGCCCTTATTGGTTATTACAGCTGCGAAACGCTGGGGCATTGAGCCAACTAAAGATCTGCATCTGCCGACGATGGAATCATCAGACGCATTTGTTACTTCAACAAAGATAAAACAGGACTTGGAGCTAGCTCTCGGCAAAAATGTTATCATTCGGGCATATCGCTAATCCCTTAATAAAAATTTTGTTCGTAAAAAAAAGCTTGTTGCCCTGCTACGGAATCAATATACCTATGACGTTGTGAGCGGCTGGCTTTAAGGTAGATCGATTATGACGTTCATAATTCACCTTCAATGCTCGGAAATTGGTCACGTTTGAATCAACGTCTGTTTTAGTCAAAGTGCTTTCCATTATTATAGTACCAGTTTGTCTTATGCTCTAGAACCGGATTAGTAATAAAAAAATTTTTAATAATAATAATACGGGAAAAATAAGAGAACTGTCCTGATAAATTACAAAAATTGTGCATTATTTCGCAAGGAAAAGAATTTTAATTATGAAAAGGAATCAATAGTGCTGACAATTGTTCATTCTTAATAAAGAAAGTAATAGACAATGCTGCTAGAGTAGAAATTTTACAATGTAAAAAACTTCTAAATTATATCATTTTAATTCATACCAAATTTTTCACTCAAGCAATTGAATTAATACCACACTGTCATCTCATTCCCCTTCGAGTCGAGATAAAGGAACACTCAAGACTTAATTACACAGAGAAAGTTATATGAATTGAACTACCTGTGAGGAATTGACGATTGTGAAATTTTAGCAAAACTTAAAAACCTAAATGCAGTGTACATAAACCAAATAAAGAATTACAAATCTTCATGGTACTCTAAAGGAAACTGGTGTAATTAGAACTGCGTTTGCTTTCTCTAATTTGCCAAGCTATATATACGGTTGCTTGGATACAAAAAGTAAGAATTCGCACCTACGTACCCGATGACCTAGTTGGTACTGTTCTAAACTTCGGGTGGAAAGGTCGTGGATTCGATTCCCATTATAGACTCTGGTTAAACATCACTGACCACAATAGGAAAAAAAGATAGTGAGTATTGTTACTAAGAAAAAAAAGAGGTAATTACACTGGCCTTTTAAAAACAAAATTTGTCGAACTCTACTCCCTCTTTCCTTTTTCATATAAACTATATTTCCTGTATTCCAACATTGTTTTCAATATGGTCACATTCGAAAATTTAGGAAAAATAAAAAATTCTGTTCTAATTTACTTCATATTAATTTTGACCTCAACGAGAATTGTGAAAAATCAGCCTGCGCGCATTGCAAATACGCTAACATAGATGACGCTAAACACCCAACTAATGACAAAAATTGCTCCACTTTTCTAAAAGAAAAGGAAATACAAGGTCTAGTTACTTTTGAAAAAGTCTGCTCTGTTTTACCAAACCCCTTTTTATAAAAAAAGACTACTTGGAACTGGCAAGAGACATGGAACATTTGATCTCAAAAATTGAAATTGTATCATCTTAGTTCTTCCTCTGAAGCAAATAATGGAAATAAGCCAATAATTTTTACCAAGAAATGCATTTTGAATGGCTTAAAGAAAAAGTAAGGATATTTACTAGGAAATCTAAAAGGAATTAAAAAAAATAAAAACATATCAAATATGAATATCATACTCAATTATAGATTAAGTATAAATAAGTTTGCATTAAAGATTCCAAACCTTGATTTCATTTATTTTTGTACAAATTATATACGTAGCTTTTAACAAAATTTTACTTCTTTCTCATTTCTTAATCAATAGTTATTAAGACCCCCTTACGTTAGTTCAATTACTTACTAGAAACTAGCATGTTGAAACCGATGCAAAAAAATGTATCCCCATTCCGCCTTTTACAGATTTAGCCGCAGAAATACAACATTTAAATTTTTTTGGACAGTATAACTTTAATTAGATGCCTGATATTTTACAGTCTATGTGATGTATTTGAAGATTTCGTTTGTCACTAATTACAAATAGAGTCCTTACTGTGTGGTGGAACACTATAAAATACTTTTCCGTAATCGATGCCATATTTTTGCGAGAAACCTTTAGCTACTAGCCTGGCCTTGTACTGTACACCGTCATCCCTAAACTTTTTCTTGAAAATCCATCAGTATCCAATAACATTGCAATCTTTTGGTTTTGCTACTAGTCTCCAGGTATTATTGTCTTTCATCGAACGAATTCCATGCTCCATAGCCGTAAGCCAATTTTTTTTTTTGCAATTTATGAGACCATCAACCTTATCAATAAATTTAACATCTCTTGATATGTAAGTTTTAAAATTTTTATTAATCATACGATAAGTTTTGCAGTTAGTATCATATCCGACAAAGACCATTTCGATTGACATCTTAGACAATTTATTTCTTTTGACTTTAGGATAATGTCTCATCAAATAAGCTTAAATACTTAAAATCTGTAATTTTATCAAAAAAACTCTCAAAAGGAGTAATACCAGTTGTACGCGTGATGACTCAGTTTTAGAGATAGTTTCTGGTAGACACCGCTTCACTCGGCAACTTAGATTCAACGAGCATGCATCTTACCATAAGCGATTTTTGCGTTCTGCTGCTCCGTTATATTACGGACAATAACCACTGTATTTGAATACCTTCACGTTCCATAAAACCTATTACTTCCTTATTGACATACTCTTTGCCACGGTTGGACCTTATTAGTTTTGGCTTTTTTCCGAAACTTTTAAATGTAAACGTAACAAAATCTTTTAATTTACTTGCCATCTCACACTTGTTTTTAAACAAGTAAGTATAACAATATCGGCTGTAGTCATCTATAAAAGTTAATAAATAATGGTTTCCACTGGGGTCCACATAAGTCGGTGTGAATTAATTCCAAAATACCTTCTGAACTTACCCTTGTCTTGTTCGGAACTGATGGTTGGATATTTTTTGGGCAAACTTCCACAGATTTGTCACTTTATCACTTATCTGTTTATATTCATACTAGTTATACTGTTTTGAATTGCAACTTTAATAGCATCTGCAGCCTTATTCCCAAACATTTTTCAATGGTGGAAGATAGTCAGTTTTGCAACGTCAGTTTATTGTTTCTTCAATTTTGCAAACTTTCAAGCAGATTCCTACATTTGCATAAGAAAAAGTTTCCCTTGTCTTTTTCAAATCCAACTTATCTTGTAAAATTTATCTTGGCAATCTTTTTCTATAGACGCGTTTACTGACAAAATATTGTGTTTACGTTGGTCCAACAAATACGTTTCAAAAGTTATGTTGTACTCTTTCATCGTTTGCTTTGAGTGGATCTCATTTGAAATTACTGTGGTCTTTATTTTTTATTTGCAACGACGCTTCTGTTTAATTAACAATTCCTTCTCTCATACAAATATGACCGTTTGGTGCTTAAACAAAATTATTTTAGTTACGGTGTGACATGTCGTTGTTTCTTTTCATTAGATATAGCGTGCTACAATTCTTTCTTTTAATGGCCCCTTTGTGACAAGTAACATGCGATACCATCACTTTATTCCTTGTTGTTACTGTCATCATTGTTGTTTACTGTGTATTAATGCTTTTCACTTTTCGTCTTGATGCCTTCTATTATTCCGACTCAACATACCGATGGTTTACTTTTCTCTTTTCACGAATCCAATGTAGTTATTAAGTTATGTAACTATTGGCAAACTGCTTAATAGCATGGCTATGTTCCATTTTTCGTTAAACGCATTTCACCCTGGTTTTGCAGTTCAAAAATAAATCCTTTATTAATCTAATGTGCGCCATAACGTCATCGTTGTATCCAACTTATGTTGCAAATCTGCTTCATCACGGCTACTTGATTTCTTTAAGTTTTTGACCATTTCGGCTGCCGTATTGCATTGTCTTATCAGGTGTAATTGATCGTCCTCCACACATAATGATTTTGTTGCCCTGCTAATGTTATCTTTATGTAGTCGCTGTAGTCTAGTAGGTAGTGTGTTGACTTATTAGACGAAAGGCCAGGGTTCGAATCACCGGTCAGACTTCAAAAACGAAATATGAAAAAAAAAAATTCCTCGGCGGCTTCCTCTCAGCAGATTTCTAGCAAAAACTCTGAGAGTAAATAAAATTGCCATGAAAATTTTCTCAAAAATCTGTCGTTCGGGGTCAACTTAAATTGTAGGTCCCGCCACTCATGTATAAGTGCCGTAATCCTGAATGAAGGGTTGTAATGGCCAATTATGTATGCATATGCATGTTATCTTTATGTAACCAATTATCTGCATCTTTTTCCGGCTTTTCTTTACTTAAAACATCCCATATTCCTTCTTTAATTAGTAGCATCTGTATTTTAAATTTCCACATGAAATAATTTTCACCATTTAGTTTAAATTCTTTATTTAATTAGAGTGACTGGGACCATAACCTAATAAAAAAAAATAATGTAATGTTTGCCTTTATTGCGGATAAAAATTCTAGTATTTTTATTTAATGAACTTATCTAATGGATAATTTAAAAAGGAAGGAGTAAATAAAATCATATGTTTCTGTAAATATTTCAATAAAAATCTATACAAACTGTTTAATTTATTTGAACAAAACATAATTTTAATAAATATCATTTACTTAGTAATTATTTTAAGAATTCTAGTGGCAAATATTTTGTTAGAGCCAACGTAGGACAAAGTCTAGCTTCATTTTTTTTTATTTTTCATAAAATATTGAACTTACCCTGCAATAGAAGAATAATCAATTTATCAATTTCCCTTACCTTTCGCTTAATAGGAATGAATAATAAATACCGTTTAGTTTCGATGAAAATCCGGGAGATATAAGGGCCAATGCCTTTTTTAGTTTTTCTTTTTAAAATTTACGAGTCAAATCACTTTTAAACCTCAACTCAAGCAAAAATGAAGTGCAGACACATCACATATGCAATGAAAATATGTTCGTTTTTGTTTTTTGTTTTTTTTTTATTAATTTCTATACAAAAAATTTACAGTCTAGTGCTTAAGTTTAAAATTTTAAGGATGTGCAATATAAATGTCGAGAATATGGTTGATTGTGGTTGGTAAAAAAGCTGCATACATGACGTCTGTGTGATGCTTTTCTACTGCTTCTTTTATTGCATTTTCAAACTTTTTTTTTGTTGCTCTTTCTCAGTGCTTTGTTCTAGTGATTGCAGCAATTTGTCGTTTTTATTTCTTTGAGGTCTCTCGCTAACTTATTCATTTCAGTTTCGTATTTTTCAGTTTTTTTTTTACATTTTTGTTCACATATTCTACGGATTTTAACTTAAATTATGTTCTTTGCCTTTGACAAACAGAATGCTTTTTTTTAAATTATTCTNTCACATATTCTACGGATTTTAACTTAAATTATGTTCTTTGCCTTTGACAAACAGAATGCTTTTTTTTTTAAAAATTATTCTAAAAAATTGTATGCAGGTATTACAAATAAATATGTTGTAGTATTTGTTGTACATACACATACATAGAGGCATTATTATGTGTTTAAAGTGTGAAGTTGTTTTGGAGTAGGAAAACTGTTTCATAGAAATTGTGTTCTTTAAACGGAAGTTGTTCAAGTGTTTAAAATTTTATTACTTCCGTTTTTATGAACATTTTATACACACATTCATATGTCTATTATATAAAATAACAGAACCACATTAAGAGATTGTATTAGGAGGCTGCCTGAAAGAAAGTAATAACATATAAGGATTAGAAAATATTTATTTTATTTCGTTTATAAACTTACTTGCAATGCCTTACCGGAAATATAATTTTAAGTAAAGGTTGGTGATCTCAACGAAAGAAAACGTTGTGCAAACGTTTATACAACACAAGTATGTTTGTATAGTTTATCATATCTGGATATGTGAAATGGTACATACCATCTCTATAACTCGCGAGACTTGTTGTTTTCTATAAAATTTTGTAACCATAAGGAAGGGAGTAGCGTATGTGTCTCGGAATTTACTT
>QOCX01004784.1:0-13789 GCA_005959815.1 Sarcophaga bullata | reverse complement strand
ATGTAATTAAAAAAATTTTAAATACTTTAATCTGTTTTATTATCAAATATCATTCATGATTTATATTGATTAGTAGTAGTAGTAGCATGGCATAACGATGTGTACATATATTTATTACTTTCGATACTTTATTAAACATTCTATACCATGACAATCGACTAATCTATATACAGTAGAGATTAAATTATATACTCAATGTGAATATATGTGCTGTGTGTGTGTATAAATATGTTGCAAGTACACTGAGAAAAATAAATGTAAGAAGGCAAAGCGAAAGAACTCCTTAAAAATTGTTCACTTTTCGAGGGCTACTTTATAACTGGTCCTGATCAGAGGTCAGCAATGAGTAGGTTCGAATCATACTCATAACTTCTGATACTTATACGCACATTCATACTTATTTTTAATATCATCACTCAATACTACTCATATTCAAAAGTTTGAAGTACTCATCATACTCATACTTAACACTGCGCATGATGTTGTTGATTTCGACTCTCTATGACTCAACATAAACAAGAATCACAAAATAAGTATGAATTGCATACGAACACTACAGTATTCATTAGAAGAGTGTGTGTTTGCTCCGTTTGCTGCTCTTTGTTTTTGCTTGTGTGTCTTTTTTTTGTTGTTGTTGTAAATGCAACAATAACTAAGACTGCAAAATTTTGATGACTGATTCGAACCACTCGAATCACTTGCGAGTATCACAAGTATTTTTCTAAATTTATGAAACCGAAAGAGTAGGCGTATGAATCAAACATATTTCGAATGTTATGTGCTCGATGTCAGCGTTGTACTCATACTCAGTGCAACTTTTGCTTATAAATCAATGTTATAGTGAGTGCGAATGCAACAGAGTAGTTCAAATTTCAATATTGTTGACTCTCTCATACTCAAAATTTCATGAGTACTTATGAGTAGCAAAAAAGTGCTTGATTGCTGATCTCTGATTTAAACCATGAGTTTATCGTCTAAGTACTAGAACATCAAAATCAAAGTGGCTCTCCAAACTGAAAAATGATAAATAAATTTATTGACAACATCGAAAATATTATTATCGACCGTAAACTGTTATCCAATACTGCGCATGTCCTTAATTGTCAACAAAAATAACTTCGTTTAGCTCTCATTGACTGCTTAGACAGACCCTTATTGATAGACTTCCGTTCAATAACACTAAAGCTAGCAGTAACATCTAGCTTGGGACACCCAGTGATGTCAACATCGTTAGCTTACGCAAGCAATTGGACAATTTTCGCTGAATACTCTCTATGCAGAAGCTGAAGACGGCGCATGATAACCATTGTAACCTCGCGGGGTATCAAAAGCTTCGAATAGGTCCTTTCCTACCTTGATGGACCTGCAGTAGTAGCTTAACTTAAGTAACATTGCGGCATAAACATGATTCCTTATGGGACTATCGAACGCTGCCTTAAACTCGATAAAATCAAGAATATATGTCAACTTATTTTTCAGGAGTCTTCTCCAGGATTTGGCGTAAAGGTAGTGATCTGAACGATGATCAAGGCTGCCAAGTCTAAAGCCCCACTGCTAAAGGCAATCAGTATTTGGACAAATGTCATCTGTCGTTCAATATAAATGCTCTTAATAATCTTATAAGCGATAGACGAAAGGCTTTACTTGGCGCCTATCGTAGAGTTTGCCTTTTTTACAATAGGCAGGAACACTGAGGTTCCAATCGTTAGGCATACTTCCTCTAGTCATATTTTATAAATAAAATGATACATCGTACCAACTATGTGAAGCCCTCACGGCTGAATAACTTCTTCTCTTCCCTGGCTTTGGTAGAACTTTGTCAGTACAGCGACTGCATTTGCCTGTGGTGTCACAACGGACCGCTATGCGTGCTCAAGTGAGCTTTTTGATATCAGAAGCTACCACTCCGACCTAACCGTAGCAACTCATTACTTCCGTTTTAAACAATCCAGCCAGGAAGCTAATCAGGACTTGCAGCTTTATTGTTCTTAACTCGCGAAATCGCGACTTTGAACTATTCTTGGATATGTGGTGGAATCTTTAAGCTGTCATCATCAATGGGGTTCTATACATCTTCATCTCTACAGGAGGAATTGGTGTTGCCATAGATGCGATTAAAAATGTTAATTTTAAGTATAAGAAAAAGTACAAAAAATGTTACCAAAATTATGGAAAAACTAATTTAAATTCTTTGTAAATCAAATCACCATTCGAAATACTTTAATCACCTCTTAGACAATTAATTCTTTATGAATCACATGGTCATAATATCAGCTGTGGAATGTTTATAATAATTTGTGTTCCTTCTCTACTTAACAAATAGAATTTTGCAATTCAGAAAAAAATCCAAAAATATTCGCCCATCATTTGTCTATTTTTCCGATTAGTCATGAAAACGTCATGAAAAATAATCTCTTTTTTTTTTGTTGTTTATTTTTAAAAGAAACAAAATAATTATCGCGTATAATTTTATTTTATTTGAAGTGATCTGTTGTACACTTTTATGGAAGACTTCTTAAATATTTTTATTCTATTCCGTAAAGAACAAAAAAAAACTACGCGAAAATGTTTACAATTTTAAAACTAATGGCTAAGAGCTGGAATGCCGCTGAATTGCTCTAGTTCGCAGCAAAAAAAAAAATTCTTTTTGAATTGATTAATAATTTCCACATTTCCATGTGTGTGCCTATATGTATTCAAATATAAGTATACAGTGAGCGTCAAAAGAAATTGTACATTATAAAAATATACTTTAATAAACTACCGTTATTTTTATTTTTAAAATTCTTTCACTGTGAGTTTTAAAATTGAAACAAAAAAAAAAACAAGAAAAAATTTCAAAATTTTGTGAAATTTTTTCGCGCACACTCCTTATGTGGTGAAAGTTGAGTTTTGGTGCTTGTTAGAGTTTTAGAATTTTATCCATAGTGTACAGTTTCTTTTGACGCTCACTGTATACACTGAAATGTGAAATAGTTTCCGCTTAAGTATTATTTGTTTATACATTTTTTTTATTATTAACATACATACGTATACGCTATATATGCAGATTTAAGTATAAACATTTTATTGTTATTGCAAAAAGAAAATAAAAAAAGCAAAAAAGAAAAAAGAAAAATATTTGACAATGAAAAATATTTCAATGAAAATATAATGTTTGTGTGTGTGTTAATGTATGTTTATATGCAACACAACTTTCATAAATAAAATGCATGCTGCTCGTGTGAAAGAAACACTGGCATGGAAATTAAAATTTTAATCAATAAGTAGCACAATATTATCTAGATTTTGATTATATCAAGTGTAGTAGGACCTTGAAAATCCATGAAAACAATTTTCTTACATACCTACTTGAGCATCAATAACCTGATAATCGGATTTCGGCCTGCTTATTGCGCTCTTTCGCTAGTTGGTTACACCAATCGATGACAGAGCTTTCCCGATTTGGTATTTTCAACACAAACAAGGCTGACCTGTTCGCTGTCCTGTTCGCAAACCCTAGCATCAAATTCACGTCTCGTCAGAACGTTATCATACTGGTAATAAAGTTACAAAAATTCTTTTTGTATTCCCATTAACAGTTAAATATTGACTACGAAATCTAATCTACCATGTCTATGCTGCAAGCCAAATAGCATAACAATCTCAATATGACTCCGTTTAATACGAGGATTAGAAAAGTCGACCTGAATACAATACTGCTATCATAAAAGATTTATGCAAAGCTACCCCTAGTTTTAGTTAGGTTAGGATTGGTAAACCTACACCCCCCCAGGGAATCCCACTAAGGGCAGCATTTAGGTCCATTGTAATACCACAATCAAAACTATGTGAAAAACAAGACCAGGACTAGATGAGGTTCGATAAGGACACCTGTTACCACAATCAAAATTATGTGAAAAGTAAGATCAGGACTAGTTGAGGTTCGATAAGGTGGCGGACAACCCTTAAAAGAAGAGGGTCCACTTTGGTTAGCATTTAGGTCCATTGTAATACCACAATTAATTCTAACCAGGGATCAAACACTCCTTCGAGAAAACTAATCCGACACCAAAATAAATCTTTCTATGGCAGCAATCTTTATCACGATCAGAGATGTTAGAAAATAAGAGGTCATGGAGGCTCCATTTCTTCATAAGAAAGCCACTGACGCTTAAGGTGAAAGTCAGTCTCTAAAGAGCCACAACTCCGCAGAAGTAATTTATTGAAATGCCCAGTCTTTTGGCATGTCTACCAAATGGTCAGTCTTTTGTAAAAATCGCTATTGTGCAATGGATGGTCATGGAATTTTGGGGCATACGTGTAGTAATATTACACGCAAACTCCTCCTGCGAATGAGATTTAGCTTCCCTGTAATAAGTGTGTATAATACCCAAATTAACTGCGGCAATTATAATACCTATGCCCTGTAACATGCCGGAAACTGTGAATGGCGTTAGCCAGTTCATTAGAAATGCAATTTCTAACTAGATCGCTGTGTCCCTGCAACATCAATAAGTCACCATAGTCTAGTAGGTAGTATGTTGATTTGTTAGAGGTGAGACCACGGTTCAAACCCTAGGTCAGACATCTCTGACAAAAGAAATATGAAAACAACATTTCTTACGTTTACTTCCACTCAGCAGTCTTCTGGCAAAATTTCGACTTGAAACTGTTGGCGTCATTACTTATCTATAAAATTAACATGCACAACATAAGCGGTTTGAGAAGAAGCTAGGTTTCTAATCCGGACTGAAGGGTTGTATGACTACCTAACTAGACTGCGGTACTATTCTATTTCGATTCTATTTCTACTTTTTCTTTTATTCCTTGAATCCCAGTATAGATTTATTGTTTTCTTCACAAGAAACAATTGGTAAACAGTCATAAAACGTTTTCCACTATTTCTTCATTTGCCTTTTTGCACATCGTATAAGCATGACGTATGCTAGACCGTACTATTTCTAAAATATCTTCCATAGAACTTTAAAAAATATGTCTCGTTTAACTATACATACCATGGTAAAAAAATTAAAAATTTTTGTTTACGAGGCTATTTTCTAGGTTAGGTTAGTTTAGCGGGTAGTTTACTATTCACAGACTAGTTCATTCGGTGGCTCAAATGGTCCATTGTTTTACCCAGTGTGAGATCAGCCCTTTTTGTGATTATGAGCAATTTTATAAATACATGACGAGTATTATTCTAATTCATCCATGTGAACTTCCCCTAAAAACCTCTTTCATTCGTGAAGAATTATATTCGTTTGACATGCTAAGTGTTTCGTTGTATGGTATTCTGCGTATTTCATTAGCCATTCAAAACCAATTCATACGACAAACTCTGAAAACTATAATTAGGAATTGTGCAACACAAGCACATTCACCTCTAGAGGAATGTAACACAACAAGTTAATACACACGATGGCCTCCTATAGACAGTTGTTTGACATTTTTGTAAGCCTTTACTAATGCGTTAATGGTGTATTTATCAAATGTCCATCTACGTGCCATAAGACATCATACACATACATACTAGCCGGCCACCCCCCTCCCCCCGCAGAATGCGTAGATATTTTGGTAATGAAATGAGCTTCTATTGTAATACCAAGAGCGAAGTAGCGAAATGTTTGAGAGAAATTATCATATTGTCTGGAGTAACATTAAGCCCCATGCCTACAGGTCTGCAAATAATGGTTGGTGGTGGTATTGGAGTGAGCAATATTTTATTGTTTAAATTGGGAAAGCTTTTTGTATTAAGTAGAGAGTCAGATCACGTTTAATTTTCAAATATTACATTTTTGCTTCTGATTATATGATCATTGCAACACTCCAGTCAGGTTTACGCCCTCGTTTCTAACACGGCTTATGTTGTTATGTGTTAATCAAATAATCAATGAGTGGTGGGACCTACAGTTTTAAAATGTGTCTGAAAGACCTTTTAGATGTGAGGCCATGGTTTCCACTTTAGTCAAGTCATCTCAGCGAAAAAAAAAATTTAAATTTGTCGATGACCCCTCCCTCTCACTCAGCAGATCAGGTGGAAACTCCGGAAGTAAATAAAATTTACCATGAAAAAATTCTAAAAAATTCTGTTGTTCGGAATCGGCTTTAAATTCTATGGTGCCCCGCCATTCATGTATGAAATTATCAAACACAACATAAGTGTCTGAGCAGCTGGGTCGTAATCCTGACTGGAGGATAGTAATAACCAATTATGTATGTATGGTGTGAGATACTGCAGATGTCATTATGTGCGAAATATAACATCGTCTGTCATGGCTTCTGTGCGTAAATCAGGCTTTGGCGCTGATATTGATAGTGACTTAAAAAACCGCACAAAAAAAGTTTAAGGAGCGATTTGACTGCTCGATCTTGATGCAGAATTTACATCACCGCTACATGAGATGATCATGGTCTCAAATCGATTGTGCAGAATATTCAATATATAGCATGACCTGTGTGGCGTATATAGCCGTTGTGTTGAAATCTCATGCCTTTGATGTCTAGATGATGCAATTCCTGCGAAAAGAGCTTGTAACTTTATCGACATCAATTTGCTCGCCGTTGATTGGTGAAGGTCAGACCATTGACTTTCTAAAGAAAATATAGGCCGATGAAGCCAACTGCTCCTCTTTATACGTCATGTGGATTGGTGCCATCTAAAATTCGATAATTTTGTTTTTCACGTACCCATTAATCAAGATATAAAGAGCGAGAAATGAGGATCTTTTGATGGAATTAAAGTCAGCTTTCCATATTTCCAGAGCTTATTCAGTAAACTCAAATCCTCGAATCCATGTTCGTCAATGGTGATTAAAAACAAAACGCACCGAAGAAATTGCACTAATGGCTCGATTATGAATCGCAACTAAACCATGGTTGTGTTGCCCGTTGCCAAAAATTGTATAACGGTACAATTTCCCATCTATCAACTTTTCTTTAAAAAAAAAATTCCTTCATTACTCAAGTAATTTTAGAATCAAAGGCTGCCTACATACAATACCATGTAAAAGCCTGTATTGGTGGATTATATAAAATCGTTGTACTTCCTATATATATGTTTGTGTGTACATGTTATTTTGTTTAATTGACATAAAGACGCCACTTGTTGTCATTAATAATGTCATTATAACAGTCTGAACTTTGTGAATATGACCATAATGAGTCGTCATTGTTGTTGTTGTTGTTGTTGTTGTTGTTGTTATTGTTATTGTATTTATGATTGTAAAACAAATAAGCCAACAAGCAAATAAACAACATATTGTCAACATTACACACATGTATATGTGCATATATATATACATATGTATGTATATACATACATGCAAACACATACGTATGCTAAGTTGTATAGTATTAACATATACAGTGTCTATGAAAATAAAATGAACAAAAGTGAGATATTAAATCTAGTATGACAGATTTATCTCCCGTACTTCTGGTCTTGGAAAAACACAAGCTATTGCCAATTGTTTATGGTCGACTACCTATGAGTCGACTACTTGTCAATTATATTTTCAAGATAGCAGTTCACAGTAGTTATCGAATTCATCCGAAAATTTTCAATCAATGAAGACTGGCTACTTGATACTACTGAAGTCGCCGTAGACTAGTGGGTAGTGTGATGGCTTATTAGACGAAAGGCCAGGGTTCGAATCCCCGTCAGACATCAAAAACGAAATATTTCTTAGGCGACAGCAGATTTCTGGCAAAACCTCTGAGAGTAAATAAAATTGCCATGAAAAGTTTCTCAAAAATCTGTCGTTCGGAGTCGACTTTAAACTGTAGGTCCCGCCACTCATATATAAAATTAACACACACAAACATAAGTGTTGTGAGAAGCTAGGTCGTAATCCTGACTGAAGGGTGTAATGGCCAATGTTATGTATTATGTAACTTGATACTGCTTACGTTAGCAAGTTGGTTGGTGGATAAATTCCAGTTGCCTAAGGACATCTGCTATCAGGTGGGCCATCAATCGATTTAAATTTAAATCATCGGTTATTTCGTATCTGGCAATACTGAAGTCATTCTATTCTGTCACGAAATTCAGTATCAGTATCTCCACTAAACGTAATGAATCGATTTACGCTTGAGCAACGCTGGATTTTATTAGAAATTTATTTCCCAAAAGAAAGACAATAACGAAGCTGCTGCTAAGAGCGTGCGTAAGAATCGGTGAAGAGTTGAACATTTCATCCACCAGTTTATGTTGAATTTTACGAAAAGATCTCGGTGTGACTTTCAATTGGTTCAAGTTTTGAAGCCGAATGACCATCCGCTAGATGGGCCAACGAGAAACTGTACGATGGCGACGAATTTGACACAAAAAAAGTCACCTTTTCGGATGAAGCTCACTTTCATCTTGGTGGATAGGTTAATAAGCTAAATTATCTCAGAAAGCTCTTAGTAATTAACAGAAGCCCAATGCATTCATTACGAGTGACTGTTTGGTAAGGCTTGTGAGGCGAGCATCATTGGCTCATATTTCCTTGAAAATGAGGACGACACAACCATTATGGTCAATGGAGGCACCTGTCAACCATGTTAACCCAATTTTTTGCTGCCCCCTGTTCATGGTATTAATGTAAACAATGTTAGGTTTCAACAGGATGTTGCAACTTGGAACACATATCATGCCACCAATGATTTATTGCATCGGACGTTTAAGAGCGTTTAATACCTGAAATGGTGATCTCAATTGCCGCCAAAAGCTGCAATTTTTACAATGTTTGACTATTTTGCGTCAAAGAAAGGTGTTATGATGTTAAACAGAGATAATTGAGGATTTGCAGACCAAGATTCGTGATGCCATAGCCGAGATTAGGATCCTATTTTACGAAAATATGCATGAAAATTGGTTCAATAGAATGAGGTACTGTGAGGGAAGGCGGCGAGCCTAAACGGAACAATTGGCAAAATTTTAAACGTTATGTTTTATTGAATTTTTAAATTAAACTTTTAAGTGGTGCATGCTTTACAATGAGTGTGCATATAGCTTTATGGGCCATTATGAACGTTCTTTTTTTAAAATTTTTAAATTTTTTTTATGAAGAAGTTGTTTGCTCATCACTGTATGTGGCTTACAAACACCCCGGATTAATAATGTAAACAATTGCATTGATCGTATGCTTGTAGTTTTATATTTCTTTTTTTTATTTTTTGTTTACATCTTTCTTTATTTTCTATTTTTATCAAAACCCCATCCCACCCTTTGTATGAAAGCAAATATAAATCAAATGTTGTGTTGGAAAACAAATTGTTGACTTCAATGCCAAGCTAAGTAAATGAAAAGAAACGGAAAGAAAATAAAATAAAAATACAATCACAAACAGCATACATGTTATGCATACATGTATGCATATATGTATGTGTGTATTAAGTATGCATAAATATTTATTAATCAAATATAATTAATAATAACGCTAGCGCGGGTTTCCTGTTGGGTTTCGATGAAGTCGTCTGTATGGTTGTCTGTCTGTTTATTTATGCAAGTGATACATTTAATTGTACAATTATTGTTATTAACATTGTATAATATTGCATCATATTGCTTTATTGTTTGTTGTTAAATGTCTTATTGGTTAGTAAAGAATTTTCTTTTTTCTCTTTTTTTTTCCTTTGTTTTTTTAATTGTTAACAATTGACTTTGGCTGATAATTTAATGAATCAATTTCGACAGTTTAACTCTGCAATTTATATCCGTAATTTAATTCAAAATAAAAATATTACAACAGGTTAATTGTAATTTTAAAAAGGAAAATTGATACTTAAACAGATTTATATAAAAAAAAAAAAGAAAATTTTGTTTAATTTTTAATTCCATTTTTTAGGCCAACTTATGGTGATAACAGAGAAAAAAAAATTGAAATTTTCTGTACAAATATTAAATTAAATTTAAAAAATTAGAAATATGTTGGGAAAAAATAGCATCAAATGTTGATTATGTTTACATTTAAGAAATTTCCAACAAATTCTACAAAAATAACAAATTTTTCTGTTAAAAAAAACAAAATCATTCCAGGTATTAATTCTTCCAGTTTAAAAAGAATTAATGACATGTGGCCAAAGCAATGAAGCAATGAATAAACTAACATATTGAATTCTTTCAGACTGAAAATATCGCACTCAAGCTGCCTTCAGAGCTCTAGTTACTTTTAAGTTGCGATTAAATCGAAAATAGTATGGGATTGAGTAGGATCGGTCCTATATTATGAGGAAATTCGAGCCAATAACTCGGCAAAAGAAGTTTCGAGAACTCAGGCTTCGACACCGTTTTTAGTGCCAAAAGCTTTCTAAAGAGAGTCAAAAATTTTTCAAAGAGAATTTAAAAGAAGCGAAGATTTTTTTCACATCAAACAAGTTCGAGGACATCCAACTTACTTACTGGCTTACTTCCTCAATTAATTCATTACAGACTATTAAGATCGGAACTAAAATGTATTAACTTTTCACACCACTCATATTATTTTGAATTATTTTATTCATTGCATGGGATAGCAGAACAACAGAGTGAAGAAACTTTTCATGCGCAATTGTGTGTATTACAACACAGTCGGCACCCACACCGAGCCGGTGCCAAGACATTCTTTGGCTTTTTACACACATACAACGACGAAGAACATCAACAATGTTCGCTAAAAAAGTGCGGAAAAACTGGCATTTCAGATCCCTGTCAGCTTCTAAGAAGAAGGATCTTGTGCTTTTATTCCAGCTTTTAATCTATACAGCCCAAAAAACAATTAACAGTAGGCATGTCACAATTTTCCAATGCAATTCACTAACTACAACACATGAGAAATGACCTCCGTCAATCTTTTAGACGAATTTGTGGGATTTGGATGTGGGGGATAGGGATTTGGCACTGTCAGATATTTTCTATATGTTTTTCACCTACATACACATATTATCTAGATTCACACTTGAAAATATTATACTTAACATTTTTCTCTGGAATTAACACACTGCCTCTCACAAATGGCCACACACAGATTTTCATCAACGTTGTCTTGCTCGCCCGACGGTCTCGGCTATTACCCCAGAGTATTTTTGCCAGAAAGGTGGGCGACAGAAATTTAGCCTTGGTTCGGGAGATGCCCCTGAGTCTTTGCGCTCACAATCTAATAACCCATGCACAGCAACGCTCACTAGACTTACTGCAAATAATTTGATTCAGTTTCATTGATCTAACTAATTTGTTTGCTGTTTAATGCGATTATTTTTTCACCTGCCATCAAACCGCTAATATATCATCATTTATTTATTACGAATGAATTCGCACACATAACAGATGCAATACAACTGTAATTGCATGTATACTGGCATTATTTTACGTATTTGCAAGTAATTTGTTCGTAAAACATTTACTCACTCGCATTGTAAGTTAAAGACAATAGAAGTCGTATACCACTTACATACTATGTACATATATACACACATACAAGTTACATGATATAATAATTATTAGGTAGGAACGAAAGAGCAATTAGTTTTAAATCAAATCAAGATTAATAATTAACATGATTGAAGATTGCAACATCTAATTGGCATGTGTTTAATTTAAATTACATGTTGCAACATCAACAACAACAGATAACAACACAATAACAACAAACGGAATTATATTACATACATTACATACATACATAATGCTGAATATTGGTATGGTAAGGTTGGGCAAGCAAATGTTTTTTTTTCGAAAAAGAATTACGGCGCCCTTGTTATCTTTATTTGCCTCTTCCGATATTTATCAGAGTGACTGGCTGGTTAAAGCAGAGGATTATTATGCGCGATTTATTATACGGGCAGAAGTGGTATGGCAACCATGCTGGGTTACAGGGCCAGAGTTGCCAGTCATGAATGTTAAATTTTTTAAGAAAGAAAAAAGCTTTTTGGAGTTAGAAGAATTGTGCATTTGCTGGCATTATAAAAATTTACTTTATTTTCACTCAAAACAAAAATAAACTCCACTCATCTGTTGTTCTCAGGTGAGTTCGGATGGGAATGGCATGGGTAGGCAATAAGTTTACTCCAAAACAAACGGTTAATGTAAGCTTCTCCTGTTCAATTGCCTCAATATACGTTCAAAGCGGCGATTACCCTGGGAAGTAAAAAGAGAACTGTGTTCAAATGCGCATATTTACTTTATTGACTATAATGTTGGCGAACTTTCATGGTTTCTTTCGACTGGCTTTTGGCTTGCTCTGTGTTGACGTACCCATGAGGTCAAAAAAGAAAGAGTGTTTACTACTGAAGATTTAATACTCTGCTCGCTCTCCCTTTTTTCTCTCTCTTTCTTCTCTCATTTTTTTCTCTGTTCTCTCTCTCTTTCTCTTCTCTCTCTTTCTGTCTCTCTCACTCTCTTTCTCTCTGTCTGTCGTTATTATTCTTCCCTGTAGTATTGCCGAGAGTGGTAATTGCGGCCATACGGTCAATGGTTATAATGCCTTTAAGTAGTACGAGTATCGATGGTATCATGTCTTCTCAATGGACTGTTTGATCCAACAGAATTTTGGACTAACTCGGTGTCAAACTCCTGGCCCAAAATTTTGTCTGATATGATTCATCTATTCCTAGTTCCCCCATTCATCATAGAATGGTATTACATCGGGCTCGAGATCATCCATTAAGACAATGGTTGTTGAGGTCTATAGGTGGCCGTATCCACGCCACCGCAAGGCCGCGGATAACAGACGCTTGGTTTTTTTCTAGATAGTCTGATGCAGCGACTTATATCTCCTCCTATTATAATTAACAAAAGTTTAAATTGAAGTTGACGTAGTCTAGTGGGCAGTGTGTTGACTTATAACACTTGAGGCCTCGATTCAAACCTCTGGAGAGACATCTCCAACAAAGCGAAATATGAAAAAATAGTTCTGCGGAGATTTCCTTTCAACAGATTTCTTTCAAAAACTCTGCGAGTATATAGAAATTGCCATGCAAAAGTTTATCAAAAATCTGTCGGTTCGAATTGTCTTCAACTGTAGGCCCTTCACTCATGCTATTAGAGTAACCACGCAACATAAGTGGGAAGCTTAGTCCTAATCCTGACTAAGCGGTTGTAATGATTAATATGTATCGGTGGTGGATGTACTTACAATGGAAAAGACAAGCGAGAGTTATTTACTAATACAGCAATGCCTCAAAAAAAGTGAGAGGAGGTGTAAACACCGGCTATTAAAATAGAAACCTGTGCGCACACTATTCTCCGTTCCTTCTTCTGAAACCATATTTCTATATTCCAACAAAATCTACTGCAAGAGTAGGAGTCAACTTCTGAGTGTTAAAAATTAAAATTTAACACACATGTGGGTGATGTAAGAAGCTAGTCATCATGCCCAATAAGCTGGTGACATATATGGAGTACTAGTAAGGCCTTTTGTTTAAATTAAAAACAATTTAAATTTAATTTAAAACCACACGTTTGTTTAATACCTGTTAACAGATTTTAGTTTTTTTCATTTAAAACAATGGAATACCTAGATTAGCAAAGTTTAATGCCTTTAAGAGTAAACAAACAACTCCCTACCCAATATTTCTACATCAAATATGCACAAGTTAAACAATATGAATGTTAATAATAGTTTAAACGAATGCGGGCTATGTAACAGGAGGAAATTAATAAATTAACAACGACGACAACAACAAGAATAAGATTAATAACCTTCGTAAAGCATAAAATAATTATAACTTTTAATAGAACAACAAAAACAACAACAAAAACCACAAAATATTAAAGTAATTAAATTTAATACCTTAGTGACGTATAAGTAATAAACAACACAAAAAAAAAACGTAACAATAAGTATAC
>QOCX01004783.1:0-14025 GCA_005959815.1 Sarcophaga bullata | reverse complement strand
GTGCCTTTGGCGAAGGAAGCTTTACATATGCTTGTACTCTTAGACACCAAAAAAAAAACAAAGCGAACAAGCCAACCACAATAATGCTAAGAGCTCTTTAGGCTGGGTAGGGGTTTAGTTTTCTTTGTAAGTCAGGTATCAATTCTACGCATTGTCCTCCATTACATTCAGCATTGGCGTAGCCGTCAACCCGCCTCCTTCACGCGCGCCGCCTCAGGCCTTATCTAAAAGGGTATACGAATGTCATCGGTTTCTTCGTTCACTCCTGCTGCCTTCTTCTTTCTGTGCAGAATGAAATATACAATACAATTTAGATGTGACTGACACCACCGGTGTAAACAGAATAATATATTAACTATTTATATATATATATTATAATAAATATAATACTTATTATAATTATTATTATTATTATTATATTATTCTATATAGCAGACAATATATAATTAGCAATAGGTATAGAAAAATAGATAACCAAGAAGACATAGACAAGATATACACATAAACACTGTTGATAATACCCTAAAACTAGTTATACTATACAAACAGTTAAGAGTAGGCGATAACATAGAACTCAAGCAAAAACTAAGAAATCGTAGTTTATGATTATTATTAACGATTTAGAGTTAAGCAAAATTAAACTACTCTAACGGGATGCATTACTCTACGACTTATCCTTGCTCTGTCTAATGTCAGTTAAACAAAACAGGAGTATTAACTGATTACCCTGCACTGACCCTTGCCACTCAGCATGAATGCCGAACGCGAAATACGCTTCCCGTATATGTGGTCTTGAGTCCTAGTGAGAGGTTCCATCAGCTTGGAAGCTGAGAATATCACACCTCTCCAGTAAAAACTTTAAAAAAACAATCAAATTGCTTCCATCCAAACATGAAATTGCTTGTACAGCAAGCCTCGCCGTAGTCTAGTAAGCGCGTAGCTTGTGTTGGACTCCTTAGTTAGACGCAGAGGCCAGGGTTCCGAATACGGCAGAATCAAAAGCAAAATAATGAAAAAAAAAATATTTCTTCGGCGGCTTCCTTTCAGCAGATTTCTGGCAAAAACTCTGAGAGTAAAATAAAATTGCCATGAAAAGTTTCTCAAACAATCTATCGTTCGGAGTCGACTTTAAACTGTTGGTCCCGCCACTCACGTATAAAATTAACACACACAACATAAGTGGTGGGAGAAGCTAAACCGCAATCCTGACTGAAGGGTTTTTTGTACAACATTTTCGTGCAATTCCCAAGCAATTTTCTTTTGTTCTCGAAATAAATTTCCAATAAATCCCAATGTTGCTTAAGCGTTAATCGATTCATTACGTTCAGTGGAGATAATTGACTGAATTTTGGGTTACAATAGAATGACACAAGTATTGCCAGATTGGACACTTGGACAGTAAGCCGATGGGTTGCAAATTGTTAAACGATAAAGGTGGTCGCACCCATATGTTTTCTTTAAACTTTTATTTAATCTAATGGCGTTACAGAAATGATTTTTTTAATAAAGTTTTTTTTTGAATTAAGAATTTCATTTTTATCGAAAGACGAAGTACAACAGATTCTACCACTGTCCTACAGCAACTGATCTTTTTTCAGTTTTTATAAATGACTTCACAAAAAAAAATTTTTTGTTTTTAATCTCCTTCAATAAATGTCTCTAGTGTAACTACGTTATGTTTTTTTTTTAAGTGTTAAAGGAGCTAGTGATTTTGATTGAATTCAAAACTATTATTATTCTCTTAATTTGTTTTCTGTCTTTCTTTTTTTTCTCACTTCAGTTGTGTTAGTTATTTTAACTAACCTTTCAGTTGTGCTTCTGTGCATTACTCAACAAACATTATTTGACAAATCGCCTTGTTAACCCACAGGAAGACACCACAACAAAAAGTATGGTCTTTTATGTTACGAACATCCCATTTTTAACTTGGCGTTGGATACCATTTGGAATTAACGGATGAAGGTTTTTTTTTTTTTCGTTCTGGAAAAATACAATGCATCCGAAGACAAAGACAGTAAAATACGGTGTAGAACGCAACATACATGTATAGCAATAAGAATGTACTACCATTGGTGCTTCATACTTGAACTTTTGGTTATAAATTAACGAGGGTGAGTTAATAGATTCATGATGTTTTGTTCTCACATTCATAATCCTAAAGAGGTTGTTCTGCCTTCCAATACTCATAATAAATATGCGATTCCAAATAATCCGTTTTTGTGGATTTGGTTTCCTTTTCTTCATCGTCAAATCGCCAGTCATTTCACTGAAGTCTTATGATCTAACGTCAGATCATACAGTGACCTATAATGATGCTATGATCAGTAGATCAAGAGGCCACGAATTATTCCATTATCACTCATTGAAGTCGCCGTTGTCTAGTAGGTAGTGTGGTGGCTTATTAAACCTGAGACCACAGTTCAAACCCTAGGTCAGACCTCTTCAACAAAAAATGAAAATGAAAAACATTTATTAGGCGACTTCCTCTCAGCAGATTTCTGGCAAAAACGCTTAAAAAATTGCCATGAAAAAGTTTCTCTAAAATCTGTCGTTCACAATTGACTTTAAACTGTAGGTCCCGCCACTCATGTATAAAAATAACACACACAACATAAGTGATCTGAGAAGCTAGGTCGTAATCCTGACTGAATGGAGCTGGAGGATGGCACAAGAAATGTTATTTGATTGCCGTTTCTTCATCGTAAAACTATGCATTTAAATGAATCATACACTGACCTATAATAATACTATGAGGGTGGAACAATACGTTTTATGAATTTCCTGAATCTCTACACACAGCGCCCCAGTCAACCGGCATCTGTTTGTGTGTTAAAGGCCTTGAGCACAGTATATCTCATTAGTTCATACAAGACAGCAAAACGCCTTGAATAAAATTCCTATGAATTTGCTGCCTCATCTGGCCTATTCGTTTGTTGAAGTCAGCCGAGTGATTATATCTTAGTTCCAAAACGTGACTTGAGCTTTGTTTCCAACGATGAAATCTCATTCAGAAAGTTTGTGAGCACCCTGAAGTTCGTAAGGGCAGCCAGATTACTGACATTATTGGGAAATCTTATCTAGATTAAGGGGAGTACAATGGATTGTCCAATAGCTGTACTTTCTAAGCTTTAAACAACCACAACAACAACTAACCACATAGTTTACTACTCAAAGTTATGAATTGAGGTGGATATCCTTCTGTTATTAGCGAGCACTTAATGCCATAACCTTGACTTGGTAATCGGAGTATTTCCTCGATTTTTATACACTTTTTTTTTATCGAATATTGGTATACGGTTTCGTCCGAAGCTCGAGGCGGTTCAAACCCACCACTAAAGGGTCCTGAGAAGGGGACTTACCATACACTGGATAACAACACAATGAGCCATATGGCTACAAAGTTAACATGCCTGGGAACGGCAAGCTACCCGCTAACCTAGCCTAAACTATGATGGCGTCCTTATGGCAATTTTTGAAGCTTAAAAATTATGCAAGTTCTATGGAATATTTTATAACTTTTTATGTTCAAAATGCTCGAGATGAAAGCTTTGTTGGTGTGAGGTGTGTTGGTTTGAAGTACAACGGAATATTCCCCTTCAAACTTTTTTGTTAAACAAAATCTTGTGTACGCTCATGCAACATCTTATTTTCAATCGTAATTAAAAACTATTTTTTTTCTAAAGCTTGTTGGCTTAGTTGGTGTGAAGAGTGTTGGTTTGAAGTACAACGGAATATTCCCCTTCAAACATTTTTGTGAAACAAAATCTTGTGTACGCTCTTGTATCATTTTATTTTCAATCGTAAAATTTGGAAATTTAATGAAACCAATATTTAAATAATATTTTATTTGAAAGAAATTAATTTAAAGCAGTTCAATTTAATAATGACAACAGCGATTTTTTTTTTTTTTTTGTTTGCTGCTCAAAAATTTTGACAACCCAATAACATTTTAATGGGAATGAAATTGAAAACGAAATTATAATTTTTTTTTTTTGTTAATGTCTGCCATTTTGTTTAAAATAAAATAACACATTTCGGAATATTTATTTGCCTAATACCACACGCTACACACTCATCCTCATCCATCAAAATCCCTCACCATTTTTTTTTAAATTAAAAACACCACCATCATCCTGTATTGTGTTTAAAGGCTGTCAATTTGTGGGTCATTGTTTCTTAAAAAATTTTTAATTTTTGTTGTTTTTTTTTTTTAATTAATTTCTGTTTTTGTTTTTCAAATTTTATTAAATCGTTGTGTTATTTAAAAATGTGATATTTTACTACGTTTTATTATAAATTTTTCAAAAACATTGATTGAATTTTAAAATTTTTTCAATTTTTTTTTGTTGTTGTTATAAATATAAAAATAAATCTCTTAACACAAAAACAATCAATTGTTTAATTAAATTGTTAATGGCTTCTTATTTTATATGATTTTTATTAATTATTAATTTTTTTTTATACTTACTTTCAGGTTAATAAACAGTATTCAACGACCGATTTGGAGGCATTTATGAAATTGGCTGCCAATTGGCAAAATACAACGAATCACAATTTATTAGAGGGTGTCGACATAAAAGGCGGTAAGTACCGTGGCAACATTTTCAAGAGATTTAAGCGATATCCTACAACATAGATGCAAATATAGGCTTGAGTCTAGACTCTAGCGGAAAAAGCAAACAAATACATAAGCATTCTTGAAAGAAATATTTTGAAATTTTTGAAACCAAAATATCAACTTAGTTCTCTACGTATAGGTTAGGTTAGATTAAATTGGAAACATAGTCCACTTGAGTAAAATTATGTATACGGTAGTAGTCACCGTAGTGTAGTAGGTAATGTGTTGGCTTATTAGACCGTAAGGCCATGATTCAAATCCACAGGCGAAATACGAAAAAAAAATTTTTTTTCTGGGCGACTTCCCCTCCGCAGATTTCACGTACGTAAAGTCCCTGTGGATAAGTAAAATTGTCATGAAAAAGTTTCTCAAAAATCTGTCTTTCCAAGTTGACTGTAAACAGTAGGTCCCACCCCACTCATGGATAAAATTATCGCACTCAACATCAGTGGAGAGAGAAGTTAGGTTGTAATACTAACTCTACGATTATAACGATCAATTACGTATGCCTGTATGTATGTATCAGGTCTGATGGATGGATGTCATTAATGTATTCCCTGTTGAAAATACCGCTTCTATTAGAGAAAGTGTGTGGTGTGGTGAATAAACCGAATTTCTCTTTCCTCGTTAAATTCGAATTTCTCTTCACACACATAAAAAATATCGATCGGTGCAACTAATCCACGAGAGATGACTTAGACTTAAATGTCATTGTTTTTCGTATATAATGGTTACGTTCATGTCATATATTGGACTTTACAAAAGAAAGAACCCCGATAATATTGCCTGTCACAGAGCTGCATGTGATGTAGAAGTATCAAAAAGTTTTGGCACTTCTTTAGAAGAAAGAAGAGACATTTTAAATCTTGTCTTCTATTCCGATAAACTGGCACGGAACGTATCATACATATAACCAATAAGGCAGGCGTATTTCAGGCGCAGGCATGATTGAAACTTGCCTCCTTGGAACTTGATTATATGTGTGAATACAAAAGCCGCAATCAAAGCGATGGATCCATCTCGTCAAATCAAAGGGCATCGGGAGTTGCATCGATACTCTACACCATGCACACTCGTATCTATTTGATTACGTATCACTGTGGCTTAGAAGGAAAAGATAAGGCAGAAAAACGGGCACGGAAGAAATCGGAAATGTCTGAGAACAAGACGTTAGAAGGGATATGTAACTCTACAGGAATACTTTTCCAAATTGGAAAAAGCAGCATGGAATTCAACAAACCGTCAGTTCAACTAACCGTAGTCCAACATACCTGATTACGGAATTTCAAAACTGCTGTGTCCAGCAGTAAAGAGCAGAACTACTTGAGATAATCAAGGGAGCGGTTAGCACTCTAACAGAAATTCTAACGGCACACTGTGTTATTGGCAAATTCCCTAACAAACTTGGTCTGCCCTCCAAGGATTACTGCAGAAGCTGCCATGACGTAGAGGAATCGGAATTGGTGTCACACATATTATGCGAGTGCCCTGTACTCTAGAACAGACGTCATTGGTTTTTGAGTGATAGAGTGTTTGAAAAGCTGGGAATGGTGGCGTACGTGCCACTAAAGGAACTGGCCGGTTTCATTCGAAACTCGGCGTGGTTCAAACCCACCACTAATGGATTACAAAAAGGGGACTTACTTTTCGCTGAGTAACATAGTGGGTCATATGGTCACCGAGAGAATTTGCCTGTGAACGGCGAGTTATCCGCTAACCTAACCTAATCTAATTCTTGCCATATGTATGCATACAATAATTGGTCATTACGACCTATCTTCTCATGCCACTTATGTTGTGTGCGTTCATTTCTACACATCAGTGGCGGGATCTACAGTTTTTAAGAAGAATTTTTTGCCAGAAATCTACTGAAAGAATGTCGTCTACCTAAACAGTAGGTGCGTTCCACCACTCATGGATAAAATCAACACACACAACACTGCTGGATTGTCAGCCTAACCACAGGGTTGTATAGATCAATTAAATAGGTAAGGAAGTAAGAAGAATTAGGCTTGATGAGCAGTATTATTTTCGGAATATAAGACAATTTATTTACATTGGAAACGAGAAGAAAGTATTTGAAGTTTTGACCTTGAATGGTCAGCTAAAGGCTGTATACGCAAATGTTCGTGGGGTTATGACTTTATGACGTAATATGTCATTAAATAGGCGTCCATTGTTAAAAAGAAAGCAGTGAACACGAATTCCAAGAAGAGAAGCTTAGAAGTTTTATTTTTTTTTATTCTTGAGGATTAATGCCTGAATCTTACGTCAGATATCTTTTTCATTTGAAAATTATTATTTTTATTAATCCTTTGCTTCCTTTTGCAGAAATGCAACAATACCTGAATAGCCCTGCGATGAATATGTATAAAAAACGTGAACGTACCCAGAACTGGAATCATCAAGAGAAGAAATTCCTACTCGATTTGTGTCGCAAAGATATGCGAATTATCGAAAATAAACGATTAGATGCTGGTCTAACAGCGGTCAAGAATAAAGCATGGAAAATTATTCATCAGAAATTCTCAAATCAATTTGGCACGGATCGAACGTGCAATCGTTTAAAAGAACAATGGCGTCGCATGAAAGGTGAGTTGAAAAAAAACCTGCATTTTTGACGGCAAACGTTTTAATTTGATCTCTTTGAACAGCCTGCACTCGTAATGAAATATTGGATTACAATAATCGTTTGACCCGTTTTGGACCGGAAGTGGCCGATCGCAAAAAACCTTCACCGTTCACTTTCGAGGTCTGGGAATTTATGCAAGAGGCCAAAAAGGCATGCAAATCGGAAGCCTTAGATGGTATCGATTATTCAAAGATACCCTTAGCCTTAGAAGAGGATTTCGTTTTTAGAGAAGAGGATCACAATAATGAAGATGAACATGATTTGGATGAGTAAGTTTTTAATTTGTTTGGCAAAGGTTTTCAATTTTTTAATGTTTTTTTTTTGTTTCTTTTCCAAAGTAGCAGCCGTACACCACCACAGGATTTATGTGATGTAGACATTAAAGAGGAGACAAATGAACCTTTAAATGACAATTATTTGGAGAATGATAAACACAATAACTTTTCATCGCCTTCACATCGAGCAGCAGCTGCCATGAACCATGAATTGGATCGTGCTAGTATGCAAAGCCCTACAAATCTATCGACAAACGATGATAATAATGCTGCGGCCAGTGGTGCTAATTCAGCGTCATTTTTGCCTCAGGGAGGTAGTGATATAACCGGTTTTCAGCCTAGTTTTAATGTGAATAATTTATCGGCCACTTTGGAAGCTTTAAATGCCCTGCGTAGCGGACAATTTCCTACGGCAGCTGCTGCGGCGGCTGCAGCCTTACAAAATAATTTTGCTGCTGCCCAGCAGCAACAGCAACAGCAGCAACAGCAACAACAACAGCAGCAGCAACAGCAGCAACATCATCAACAACAACAAATGTGTCCAGATACAGATGATCAAATACCGCCTGTTAAAAGACCACGCACATCGTCCCTTTCAAATGGCAATGCTGCAGGCGTTTGTTTAGCAGAAGACTTGGATTTGCCTGAAAATCTCAATAACAATTCAAACACTTGCCTAAACTCATCAAATTCCCTTACCTCGTTGCATACAAAAACTCCCGGCTTCGATAGCTCTCCGGAACTGAGAGCCTTTATGGAAATGCAAAACAAAGAGCATATAATGCGCATGCGCATACTCGAAGTGCAATTACAGGCGGCCAAATATAGTCGTGATTTAGTGGAAATCAATAAAACATNAGTGGAAATCAATAAAACACTGGCTTTGCAAAAACTACAGGAATATGCCAGTAAACGTTTAGCAACAACATAAAAACAAAATTCTTGTGTTTATTTAAGCATTCTTTTTAATTATTTTTTTTTTTTTATAAATGTTTTTAATAAATTGAATTTAGTTTTACTTAATATTGTTATTTTATTTAAGGCAGTTAAAGGCAGTTTTTTTGTTTGAAAAAAAAAAAAAAATAAAAATAAAAAGAGCTGCCCGCCTCGTTTTATTATCAAGAAATTTTTACCAGGAAATGTAATTTTAAACAAACGTTAATTTTAATTTAATTAAATGAGAATAAGAAAACAATATCGTTTAAAAGCTTAATTTGAAATTTAGAAAACGAAAGCACATTCCTTTGCAAAGATAAATTTGTTGAAAAGAATTTCAAAAAAAGAAAAAAAAAATTAAAAAAAAATTTTTTAAATTAAAAAAAATTAAAAACATGTGCCAATACAGTATTTCCAAGTCTATGAAAATATGTGTAAAAACAATTGTAAACAAATATTTTTTGTTATAAAAAAAAAAAAATAAAAAATAAAATTGTTTTACAATTAAACCAGAAGAGGGGGTATAAGGTCTCTCGTGTAACTTGTTATAAAAGAAAAAATTAAAAATTAAAAATAAATTTTAAGTAAGAAAAATGAAAAATAAAATTAAATTTACGAAATACTACCTCACATTGTTTAAGTAGCCATATGAAAAATAAATTATTTATAAGGTAATTATAAAAAAAAAAAAAAAAAAATAATTTAAAAAAATAATTAAAAAAAATTAAAAATAAAAAATTCATTTAAAATTAAAATGAATTAAGTTTTTGTTTTAAAACTAAATAGAAATACTTAAAAGAGGATAAAGAGTTCATATATAATAATTTCAATTGAATACAATAAGTAACGAATTTACTTTTAAAAAAAACAAACTCTTTTTTTTTAAATTTAAATAAATAAATAAAAAATTAAATAAAAAATAAATATAATTATAGTACCTTATTATTATGTTTTTTTTTAATTTAAGCATAAGTACTTATATTTTTGTTGTTTTTTTTTATTTTTTTTTATTTGTTTTTTGTTTATCGAATGCATATTTTCTTGTTTTTTTTTTTTATCAGCAACAATTAATTTTTAATTAATTTTTTTTATTAATATATATGTCCGTATATATACATATGAAGTAAGGCATCCCTTTTTTTTTAATTAAAAAAACTAAATTCATTTTTAGAGACTGTAAAACATTTCTTATAAGAAAAATTGAAAAAAAAAATTTTTTTTAATTTTTTTTTTTAAATTTCCATAAATTTTGTTAATTTTTTTTCCTTAATATTTAGTCAGCTTCCTCTTTCATTTAATGTAGAATACACTTTATATTTTATTTTTTTAATGTATTTCTTGTTTTATTAATAAAAAAAAAGAAAGAAAGAAAAACAATTTGACTTAGGGCATCAAAGTGTAAATTAATTCATAATTTTTTTTTTTAAATTTTAAATATAAAAAAAGAAACAGAGAAACAAGTAAAAAATATTCTTGTTTTCCATATGTAGCATGTAGTTCTAGTTTTTGTTTAATTTAATTTAAAAATAAACATGTAAACTTTACTTTTTAAACAACGCCCTACAAACATTTTTTTTTTTTTAAAAAAAAAAGAGAACAAAAAATAAAGAGAAAAAAAAAAATTAAAAATTTATAAAAAAGAAAAAAAAAACAATGAGTTCTGCCTTCAACACAGTCATAGGAAAGGTGGTTTGAATCAGACTTCAGTCAAATATTGGTTTCAAAATATACCAGCATTTACCTCAAGTCCATCCTATTTTTAAATCTCCAAACCTTTTGCTACCAGGTGAGGCTTCAGACAAGACCATTCCTTATCATGTAACCTCTTCAACTTCACTATGGAGAGTGTTCTCCAAAAGACGAGAGTGTATTGCAATGGCATTATTTTTCGAAACAGCCCCCAGTTGCTTATGTACCCTGACGACTTTGACAACATAGGACGTACCAAGACCATTCCTTATCATGTAACCTCTTCAACTTCATTATGGAGAGTATTCTGTGGAAGGCGGGAGTGCATTGCAATGGCACTATTTTTCAAAACAGTCGCTTGAGTACGCTGACGACATTAACATCATAGGACGTACCAAGCGAGATGTTACTGCTGCCTTTAGTGCTATTGAACAGGAGTCCACTTAGATGGATCTGGCTGTAAATGTGGGCAAAACGAAGTATATGTTATCGAAATGTAGGGACATGCTTTGTATTGGATCTCAGATTACGGCCGATAACTATAGTTTCATTAAAGTCAAGGAATTTATTGATCTTGGCTCTGCCGTTACCATCAAAAATGATGACAGTCTGGAGATCACGGGCAGGATCACTCTTGCCAACAGGTTGTAAGGTTGTACAAAGGTCTCAATAGGCAATTGAGTAGCAGAGACCGCTCTCGTACAACGAAACTAATATTCAACAAGATGCTCATCCTCCCCGTGCTTCTTAATGACGCAAAGGCGTGGACACTCTTAAGCACTGATGCAGCAATCTTAAGCACATTCGAGAGAGAAAAGTTCTACGAAAGATCTTCCATCCAGTACAAGTTGAAGATGATTTTCCCATCTGATTCAACAGTGAGCTGTATGAGCTACTAAACGACATCAATATTGTGCAGCGTGTTAACATCTGCGCTGGCTCTGCAATGTCGTTCGAATGGAGGAGAATGCTGCAGCGAAACGGGTATTTGATGTGGGGATCTGCGGAAGTTGGCGAAGAGGATGACATTGTTTGCGTTGAAAGGACCAGATCGAGGAAGTCCTGTCATCGATTGGTGTAACCAACTGGCGTAGGCGCGCAAGAAGCAAAGGCGCCTTGAAGGATGTGTTAAGGCAGACCGAAATTCGTTAACCCGGTTGTTAATGATCAATTAAGTAAGTAAGTAACTAAGTAAGTAAGTGGGTGTGCGATAACATGGAAATTTTTTATTCGTTTGACAGACCAGCTTCTAATGACACATCGTTCAAATTTTTGCTGCAGCTTCATTGGTTAGAGTATATCCGAAATGTCAAATTTTATAAGACTCCGACGCATGCACCTGCGACTTTAGAAAACCTTAAAAGCCTTTTGGGATAAAATTGCATGATCTCGGTGGCCAGTTTAGATCAACTCCATTGCAGAATATCGAATGCGACATGAATTGTGTAGCGGCATCCTGTTGAAACTACGTGTCTTTGGTGTTCAGATTATACAATTTAGGCCAAAAGAAGTTGATACTCATCGACCTATGAGACTCACCGCCGTTCTCAAGATGATATGCTGCTTCTGCCTCCTTTTTTTGGGAACCAACTCCTTATCGTCTCGAGAAAATTCCAAAATTTCCCCAATTGGTTTAATTCAAAGTCAATTTCTTTAAATTATAAAATTATGTCGGATGTGGAAACCTTGGACAGGGTCTCATAATATCAAATACAAGCCATAGGGTTTCATAATAGAATCTTTGGACTACCACGTGTATAACGTAGTGGCGTCATAACCTTTCCATCGACGTTCCGTTGAATTTAAACCCATTGTATATGGCGGTGGATACAGAGTTAAAAATAAAATGTTTAGAAGGCTTCACTGGATCAAATGAAATATAGAAAGAGCCGGCGCCAAATTGATTTGAAGCGATCTCAGCTTTTCCTCGATAATTACAATAGGAGATTAGACTATCCAAAACAACCTAATGTTAATAACCGTTCTTTAAGCCGGCCACTGTAAGCTCTAGAGTACTTATTCGCCTCAAGCTCTGTAAGTAGATTCTACGATGAGGAAAATATGTTCTCAGGACACTTGCTTAAGACCTGTGCGGTGTTCATAATTCCCCGAAGGAAATGCCTGGGGCAATCCCTGACGTTTGCTAGGGCTAGGATTTTAAAAAATCTTGTGTGTGGCTTAAGAGCAGTACAATGAACTGTTTTATCGCATTGCTGTAGCAGATGTCTGCTGTGAAGTTGCCGTAATCTAGTATGTAGTACTGTGTAGGGCATGGTATGTAGTACATGAGGGCATGGTTCAAATCCCAGGTCAAACATACTCGGCGACTTCCTCTCAGCAAATTTCTAACAAAAACTCTGAGCGCAAATAATAAAAATTGTCATGAAAAGTTTCTCAAAAAATCTGTCGTTAGGAGTCGACTTTAAACTGGTAGGTCCTGCCAGTCATGTCTAAAACTAACACAAGCAATATAAGTGGTGAGAGAAATTTGGTTGTAGTTCTGACTGTATGTGTGTTATTTATAGCAGTTCTATACGACAATACGAATACAAACAATAGATGCCTGCCTTTGCCGGAAACGAAATCTCTTTGACGTAGCAATTTATGCAGGCCAGGGTATGATTCCAACCATTCCACTGGAATAGTGAAAGCGTGGTTTTGGTAAAATCAAGGACGCTTAACGGAGTTGCATTCTCAATTGAGGGGTCTACTTAACCCTTTTGATAAAATTACAACAATAAGTTTCTCAAAACAGTCTGTCCTTCGGAGTCGACTTTAAACTGTAAGTCCCGTCACTCATGTATAAAATTAACGTACACAGCATAAGAGGTGTGAGAAGCTAGGTCGTAATCCTGACTAAGACGCTGTAATGACCAATTTGAACATCTCTGGACTGTATTTAAAAATAAAATGGCTTCTTTAGGACTTAACGATTAAAGAGAAGCTAGGAAGCTTTATATTCTATTTCTTGAGAGGTTTGGTTGATGGCAACCCAAATCAAGTTGCCTTATTAAATTTATTTTAAATGTACGTTTTAAAAATTTTCTTTATTGGAACCAAACATACCGAAATGAAATTTTTCGATTAATCTTGTAATATTTTGTTTGAAGCATTAAATCCAAATGCAAAAGGCATCAGTGCCTGAGGGGGGAGTCGCCTACTTCTTTTGTTTTAAGTGTTCAGTTGTTTTTTCGATATCTTGTAACATTTTACTAGTGGTATCAAGACGATTTTGTAATTTTTTCTGCTGTTTCTCTAAACGACCCATGTATTTGCGAAGTTTTCGAATTTGTTCTTCTTGCTGTGGGGGAGGGGGGGGACGAAAGATACAGTTAAGTGGGTAAAAATTTTCAATGCAATAACCAATCAATCCGTCTACCTTTTTTATGAAATATTGATTTTTCTGCCGACTTGCCTCTTTCTCTGAAAACATTTCTCGGGTTAAATGTGAACTTGTAACGTGCAATTAAATTGATTCCCCGAAAGGGCCGCAATGGATAGGCATGTGTTAACATTTTCAAATTTCGATTTTAGTTTTTTTGGCGAAATTTATTGTGTGTGAATAATTTTGATTTTGAATTTTGAATTTTTTAGTTGATTTGATTTGTTTTTTTCTTTTTTTTATTAAAATTTTGATTTCTATTTACAAAAAAAAAGAAGAAGAAGATAATTGACAATAGGAAAGAAGACAAACACCTGCCTCAACGCCCAATTTTTGTTTTATTAGAACTATAGAGTGGGTGTTCAAGAGAAATATTAAAAAAAAATTTAATTTTGTTTCATTCGTTGTTCGTCTGGTCCTTAATCGATTCTACCTACTTCCCTACTAAAGCAGCGCATCATTTGTAGGATAGGTTATGGTAGCGGGTATCTGT
>QOCX01004781.1:0-14028 GCA_005959815.1 Sarcophaga bullata | reverse complement strand
TTTTTAAAAAGTGGTACTTTTTTAAATTTCGTACTTTTTCGAAATTTGGTACTATTTTAATGATATTTTTTTGCGCAAAAATATTAATAATTAATATGTTGGTTTTATTTAATAACTATTTAATTGCTAATAAACTACCGTTATACATAGTTTTTAGGCAGAATTAAAGTCTGATTTCTCATACCACCCGTAAGCCAGAGTTGAAATTCACTTACTAGCCGTAAGTCATCACATTTACAATTATTCAGTATGCAGAGCGAGGAAAATAGAGATTCTGGTCCCCCCCTGCAGGCCCAACTTTCCAGAATGATTTGTATTGACTTGCAATATCATAACCAATCTCTTTATTAAACAATGTTACTAGACATTAATCATACCTTTGGCCTTAAACAGTGAGAATTACAAAAACTCTTGAAACGTTTTCCCTTCATTTTTCAACAGACCACTTGGAACACTGAACTTTAATGCTGCATCTTCATGAAATTGTACAATAAGTTTAGCTTCTTCAAGGCGTTAATAGTATTTTATTTGAGCCATAATTCATACGTTTTAAGCCAAAAACGGTTTATGGCATCATTTTGATGGCTCTTTAAATTGTTTTCTGTTTGCTAGTAACCTCACCTCCCCGCCATTCATTATAACCGTAATGTGCTACCCACCATTCACAACTGCAAACCAACAGTTGTTTCGTAGCAATTTCAACATTTATTGTGTGATTTTATTTATACTTTTGGACCACCCAGCCAACCCAGCAGCAACAGTTTTGAAGGGATCCAGCGACCATTGTCGTCTAATATTGTTAGAAAAAAAAAACTTTGTTTTTATTTTTCTCTCAGTTTCAATGGCATTTTCTTTTGATGAACTTGAGAGTTCTTGAGTGTGAGTGTGAACTACATAAACGAAAACATTTTCAAAAATAAAGAAACGATAAAAAAACAAAACCAACAAATAAATTTTTATTAATTTGTTAAAACTTAATTTTATATTAAACGCCTCATAAATATGATTAAATGTTTATGGGACTTTAAATAACCATGATTTATGAATAATATTTCAAAATAATAAGACACTCACTGGGGATGAGTGCTGTTACTAACAGTTGTAAACAATTTTATAGTCGAGTGAGTATCAGAATTTATATTAAAAAAACGGAGCGATTTATTACCTCCTTTTACTATTGAAAGGTGGTTGGAATAACAATTTTATTGCAATATTTTTAAATATTTTTCAAAATACTTTTTAAAACATCATAATACATTTTGAAATGCACACAAACAAATCGCCATCTAATGGCGCCATAAAACTTATTTGACTTAAAAGCAATAATTATTATGGTTTAGATAACACTGTACTAGAAACTATCATAAAAATAACTTGCCACTTATTACCCTAGGCATTAACTAAGAAGATGCAGCTTTAAATGGTGATTAATTAAGTAGCCTATGGAGGTATGAAAATCAGTCTTATTTAATTACTTAATTGATCATTAGAACCCTTTAGTCAGGTTTACAACCTGGCACCAACCAGGACTTCACTTCCATGAGTAACGGAAACCCACAATCTATTTTTATTCATTCAGAGTTTTTGCCGCAAGAGTGCTGAGTTCCTCTCATCGCAAGAAACTTTTTTTATATTTTATTTTGTACGAGATGTCTGAGCTAGGATTTGAACAACTAGCATATGATTGATAAGCTAACATACTACCTACTCCATTTACAGCACTTATATCCGACCGAAAAATGGGATACAATTCTCACAACCGATATTTCGAAACCTATTTTCAAACAAATATGCCCATTAAGAGCGATGGAAATATAACTCTGGTGATCCATTAAAATACCCCTGTACTGCTCGCTATTACAATGGTTTTTTGGATTACGCTCTAGTAAAATAAAAAGGTTTCTTCAACTATTTCCACTTAATGTTAGCCTTTTTCGTGGAGCACAGCCGATTATGGACGACTTGCCGGTGGAGCGCACTATGCATTACATAGAATGTATTGCGAATGAACTCACTTCCTACAGCAGTTTACCTATCCCTTTATAAACAAATTCTAATCTGAGATCCATAAACACTACTTCCTAGTTTCCTATCCCACAACCGATTTTCACAGATCATATAATAATGAGCTACATCCTATAAAAAAACTTAAAGAAAACTAAAAAAGTACCACATTTGAAGCAGGGAAAATTTTGAAAAGTACATAAAATTATAAAAGTACCAAAGGTTAAAAGTACTAATTGTAAAAAGTCCCAAATGTAAAAAACTTAAAAAAGAATCTAATTAAAAAATAATCAAGTTTAGAAGAGTACCAAATGTAAAAAATAATAAAGTTGAAAAAAGTACCATATTAAAAATAGTACCAAATTTAAAAAAGTGCCACAAATTCCCTTTTAAAATAACAAATAAATTTAAATAGTTTTTGAAAACTTAAAGGAACTAAAGTTAAAGGCGTAAGAAATTAAAAAAAGTACCAATTTAAAAAAGTACCAATTTAAAGAAGTACCAATTTAAAAAAGGAATTAATTTAAAATGTACCACTTTAAAAAAAATTACTTCTAAAATGTACCAATTTAAAAAGTACCAATTAAAAAGTACTAATTTAAAGGAGTACTAATTAAAAAGTATCAATTTCCTACTGTGTTTTCTACAACATTTTCCTAGTCTCACACGTATGCAGAACTGCTGGCGAAGCTACTTAGACTGCTAATATCCACCACATCACTGACGTTTCAATTATTAGTAAAATGGACACCAAGTTACCTTTTCTTCCTCTAACATAGTACTTTACATGAAAAATAGTTGAAATAGATGAAAAACAGTTTCCTTTTCTTCCTCATCTCTACAGTTCCTGCAAAAGTCATTTGCCAAGTGTTCAAGACCAATGCGATTAACATGAGTGCTCATAATGTAATGCATAGTAATGAAACTAACACTTAAGCTGACTTCTCGTGAGCGCTTTATCCACTTTTAGAAAGATTTTCTATGCCCTTCTACTCGTACACTTTCCTTACTTTAAAATATTATTTAACTGCACCTGAATGAAGTACTCTACAGAGCTCTTAACATTGATCAATCATATTGAGTTTCATTTAATCCATCAGCATGCTTGTTGGGTGATAATCTTTATTAAGCGTTTAAACATTTTTACCTTTTTGGTAAAAGGTACTTTAAGCTCCTTTGTAAAAAGTTATAATTTACATTTATAAGAGTTAAAAACTCTAGTTTTAATTTAATGCCACAAGTTTATTCAAAAAAATCGTATAACTTTTCCTCCTATCATATCATCACTAAATGCGGTAAATGAGGTACATCCGGCAGTAGGCATTCAAACTTGTTTGACTTTCTATTAGAACTCTGTATACAGTCTACTTTATTCGTTTTAGATTGCGATTTAACGTTTTAAATTTTCAATGAAATTTTATTGTTCTTTGCAACTTTTTTAAACTGCAATTTAACGCTTTGATATGCATGCAGCAGTTTGAAACTTTCTTTAGTAGCTTATGAAATAAAAGCAGAACATTTCCAACGACATGACAATTATTATGAAGATGAAGATGACGTTGATGGCAATAATAAAACGATAATAAATGATGTTATCCGTTACTTTACTCTGTTACTGCATTATACTCTGGGTAAGTGTGTCATGATAATAAAGTTCATATTCATTAACTTTAAACGCTATTTTATGCCATCTAACATCAACATTCATGCAACCAGCAAGCAAGCTATCGAAACTATCGAGTTAAGCATCTCTCAACATCCAATAGTTATTAACTTTCGGTTAGCATGCAACCAGCACTTGTTCAACAACGTCATCGTTGGCCATTGTTGTCAGCTTTGTCATCTCTTAGCTTCAATTATGCTTTGTTTGCGCTTTACAACGTTTTCTAAGCTCCGGCAAATCCATGTACGGTCCTGCTATTTTAGCGTATAATTGCCATTCCATTGTCTTTTCGGTGTAATGACAGTGTGATAACTTTTGAGAGTGTTAACTAACAACAACAAAACAATTACAACTCTAGGATGACAATGACAATAGTAGAATTGCAATTATAACAATAGCAATGTGGCATTACAAGTCTTCTTACAGTGGAGGGCAAAAGAAAATTCTAGATGGGAATCTTGAGTCCTTTTTTCAAAAGCATTTTGCTCAGAAAAGGTGGTGTACATTTGGGTAATAATTTACAAAAAATATTTTTTATCCCAGAAAATACATCCATCAAAAATTACCTTCTTACAAAAAAGTACTTTTTTATGAAAAGTACCATCTTATAAAAATATCTTTTTACGAAAAGTATTATTATCATAAAAAGTAAATTTTTTCGCAGATGATATAAAAATGTACTTCTCGGTAATAAAAAGGCATTCTTTTCCTCACTAAAAACGATGACAAAAGGTACCAGAAAGCGGTAAAAGTTCACTTCGTTGCCCTTTTTTCTGCAAAAGAAATTGTTGTTGTAACTAAAGGGCGTTGTCCATATGTGTAATAATACACAGAAAAGTTGTTTTTTAACCCAGAAAATACGTCCCATCAAAAAATAACTTTTTGTAAGAAAAAGTACTTTTTGTGAAAAGTACCATTTCGTTAAAATACTTTTTTATGGGACGTATTTTTATCATAAAAAGTAATTTTTTTCATAATTTGAATAAAAGTGTACTTCTTCTGATAAAAAAAATTTACTTTTTCTGAAAAAAAAATTATGGAAAAAGGTACCAGAAAACGTGCTTCTTCGTGAAAAATGTATTTTTTCTCAATTTATTGTTGGGACTTTTTTTAGAAGCACTTAAGGTACTTTTATTCTGTCTTCTTTCACTTTTTGCAACAGTTCTTTTTGAAAAGGTACTTTTTCAAAAAGTACTTTTATACTACAAAACAATTCCATTGATTAAAACACATGTCATTTTAATTGTGTAGTGAGCGAACATAAATTTAAATTGTCTATTTAGTTTCCTTTTTATCTTGAGCGTGAATTTATTTCATGAACAATTATTTGTTGTCAGGCCAATAATACGATGATAGATAATACTGCCACGAATATCACACTTAAATTGGCAAAAATTTAAATTTTTTATTCTCAAAATGAAAATAAAAACAACAACAAAAATTGACTTTTCTGTATGCAATTTAGCAGTAATTGAGTCTCAAATGTTTTTTTCAACACTTAAACGTTGTGTATCTTCTTTGGAAAGAGCGTTTACCGTGAACAACAGACACTTCAAATGCAATTGGCTTTTATGAGCTGTCGTTAGAACAGAAAACAAACAAAAAAAAACAAAAAGATTGTTCCACACCCACACTTTCGGTATATGAATGTGAATATGTGTGTGAAACACTTAAGCAACTTAATAGTGCTTATCATTAACCATCATCAACATCATCATCATACTGCCACCTCTAATGTTGTCATGCCCATTATCATCATCGTTGTCATCATCGTCAGTTGTGTAGTTTCATTATCAAAGTTTTCTTGCCTGCTCATAATGATAGTGATCTGTGATGTTTATCATCAATGAAAATTAAGTGACAGAATACTGTCACAGATGGAGGAGGAAAGAGATAAAGTGAGATTGGGCTACACGCAAATTTTTTATTGTCTTCCAGAATTGGAACACTAGAGTTTTGGGTCTTTATGTTATAATTTCATACACATTTCGAATGATATGCGCTAAATTGATTTGATCTAGTTGAAGCATTAATGCTAATAAATTCACAAATAATAGTTTTATAAAACGTGTAAACTTTTTCCTTCTTTTTCATTCGATTCATACATTTTAGAAGAAATTTTTCAAAATAATTTTTTAAAGAAACTTTAAAGAAAATTTTTCAATAATAACGATAACAATTGTTGTGCACAGTTTTTGAATACAATTTTTATATATCAATTCTTAAAAAAAAGACTTCGATAACAATTTTTTATAAAAAAAATTCGATAATTTTTCATACTTCGATAAAAACACTTTTCTATAAAAATTTCTTCTATAACAAAAAAATTGTTTTTAAACAGTATTCTTTACAAAAAAAGTTTCGATAAATAAAAAACAGCTAAAAACAATTTTAGATATAAAGTTATACGATGACGAAAATTATTTTTTTAGTATCAAAAATTTTTTATAAAATTATTCGATAACAAAAAGTTTCTATAAAATTATTCGATAACAAAAATTTTCTATACAATTATTCGATAACAAAAATTTTCTATACAATTATTCGATTACAAAAATTTTCTGCAAAATTATTCATAACAAAAATTTTATGTAAAATTATTCGATAACTAAATTTTTGTATAAAATTATTCGATATCAAAAATATTCTATAAAATTATTCGATAACAAAAATTTTCTATAAAATTATTGGATATCAAAAATTTTCTATAAAATTATTCGATAACAAAAATTTTCTATAAAATTATTCGATAACAAAAATTTTATATAAAATTATTCGATAACTAAAATTTTATACAGAATTATTCAATAACAAAGGTTCGAAGACAATAATTTTATACAAAATTTTTCCCTAATAAAAATTTTCTATAATTTTCGATAACAAATTTTTCGATAACAAAATATTTTCGATAAAAAAATGTTTATATAAAATTTTTTGAAAGCAGGAATTTTCTTTAAAAACAACTTTTTTTGAAAACTGTTTTTTTACTTAGTTTTCGAAATTATTACAGAAACAATTATAAAGAGCATGTATTTTGTACGATAAATGTATGACTCAATATAATTTCCTTAAACCCCACTGAAATAAAATCTTCAACGATTATTACTCGCGTATAAATTAGCACATGGTGTCATATTTTATGTATCATTATGTCACTTTATTCATAAGAAAAAATAATTATTAACCTTAAGCAGAAAATACTTCAAATAATATTCAAAAAGATTTATTACATTATCGAAAAAACCAGAAAAAAATTGAAAAATATCTTATTAAATAACTAAAAATTATTACGCAATTTTTTTTTGTTTTTTTTTTTTATTAATATTTCATTGCCAATGTCAGTGAGTGAATGAAGCCAGTTATATGCTTATTGCCATAATAAATAATCTATGTCTAAATAATTAACAATAACTTTATAAATAAATGAATGAATGAACGAACGAACGAACGAACGAACTAACGGAATGAATGAATGAGTGGAGTATAGCGAATAATAAAATAATACCTAATTGGATTAATCATACGCCAGTAATATAAACAGACAGAGAGACACCTCTCACAGACATTTTACAATATAGTACAAGAAAAAAAAACTAACAATTCAACAATGATGTGGTGACATTTTTTTTTTTTGTTGTTTTGTTTCTTTTTTCTTCTGCTTCTAACGGGAACGGCCAAATTGTGTAATAAAGTAGTCAACACTTCAAAGTTAACACAGACCACTTGTCAAGACAAAAGAAAAATATTTTTTTTAACAATTTAATTGTCACAAAAATTTAAACAAGCTGTTAAACATTAAACATTTGTTGTTATCTGTGTATTACAAACACTAGTAATGTGAAACAAAAAATGTATCGTATAGACTGAGACTCAAGAGAAGAGCAAATTGAAATTGATTTTTTTTTATTTTCACTCTCTCTCTTACATACCGTTGTTTATTAACTTTTTTTTATAAACTCATTTATTTATGGATTTATGTTGTTATTGTTGTTTTTATTGTTATTACTATTACGGACAAACAGCAAACAAACAAACTGAAAATATTAATGTAAACAAAACATAATCGTAAAAACATTAAAACCAACAAAAACAACAACAACAACAACAACAACAACAACAGCAACAGCAATACTTAAATGTAACAAAAACATAAAACAGCTGCTTTAATAACCAACGTGACCACACAATACGAAATAATTACATGCTTCATAGCAACAAAAACAACAACAACTTTTAGTAAAGAATACCGTATTATTCCTACTGTGTATTGCCATTTCAAACTTCAAATACATTCTCTCCTTTAATTTCCTTCGCCACTAACTACGAAACACACGTGTTCTTAAACTTGTTCTATGCGTACACAAATACGAAAGGGAGTGTGTTATTCTTATTTCAGCTTAAACGACTTTCACCTTCGTATTCCTTAAATAATCGTTTATTTATGTAACTGTGGTTGTTTGGTAGTTGTTCTGCAGACGTATGTATGTAGGTGTAGGTGTTATTTTTACAAAAGGAGAGCCTAAGCCGTGAGTATTAAAGTTGTTCTTATAACTTGTTAAACTGCTCTCTCTCTCTCACTCTCCTTGAAAACTAAATAATCATTTATTTATGTTATTGCTGTTGTTCTATAACTGTTATTTTTATACAGAGAACAAAAAAAAGAGTGCATATGGAATAAGAGAAGAGATTTAAAGTTGTTATTAAAATAATAAATAACGGGGGAGGGGGTATGTGGTTGGCTTGGCATAATTTATTGTAATTGAAAAAGGAGTATTGTTTTTTTATTTTTTCCTAAGAAAGTTAATACCCTATTCTATACTCCTTAGGAGTCAATATTGTTTCAATTATTTTTAATATGAGATAGTTTTATAAACGTGTAGTCGTATAAAACAACGTTAAAAATTTGCCATTCACGAATATGGACTGAAACTGGCCGGTTTTGTTCAAAGATCAGGGTGGTGCAAACCAACCACTAATGGTAAATGGCAAGGGCCTTACCTACTGTGGCCATATGGCTAACGGGAGTGAAATTGCCTGTGAACGGCAAACTACTCGCTACGCTAACCTACGAATATGCAACATTCAACAACCGAAGGACCACGGAATTGATGATTCAAATTGTGGTCAAGTTTCTAGGATTACGGCATGATTATGATCATTAAAATCCACCTACTCTTAAACGAAATGCTAGGATTATAAAGAAGTTTAAAAGGTATTGAAATCGTTACATTATTGGTGAGACTCGTGCACCATTGAACGTACTCACTGCTGAAAGTAACGCTGCTGTAGAGAAGTTTGTGGCTAATAATGCGAATTTGTCGATTCCCCGACGTTCTCGCCAATGGCGCATATTTTACGATTCATAATAGCGTATTCTGCATTTGGATTTATATTTCTATCCACATGAATACCAAGTCGCGCAGCTATTAAAGCCGATGAACCATTTACAATGTCGCAGACATGCTGTAACAGACATTCAATGAGTGACCGACATTATGTCAACAATGTCGTAATGTTATGTCATATGGATCTCTGAAACTCAGAAATAATTGTGTGAATCCTTCTTATCATTACAACTTAAACAGAAGTTTCTTTCAAGTATTCTCAGCCTCCGGGAATACTTATTTGGTTTGTGGAAACTAATATGATGTGTGCTTTAAACAAAGCCCACAAATGACTCTCAAAAAGAGTAATTTTATGTTTTGGCGTCAAAAAAATGGCCACCTAGATTATACGATTTGACTCTATTAAAATCATTTTTAGTTGGGGAAACACTAACGACCGTACCTACGAGGATAATGTGTGGCACAACGTTAATGATCGTGTCTACAAGGATAATCCTTTAATGTTCGAGCATTGCGTCAACTTGCCGCCGAGCTACCGCCCTAAGTATGCAAAAAAAAAAGTGGCTGAAAATTATCCCAAACTCCTCGAATGCTGCATTCAATCCAGAGACGGTAATTTCACAGTGGCATGATCCAAATGATGATATTAAATTTAATATTAAAAAAATTTAAGCCTTAAACAAATTACAAAATACCGTTTAAAGTGTGTTTATTTTCCAGTAAAAACCATGGGGGTTCACCTTTGCGTATATTGAGCCTTAAAAGCAACAGGCACAGCATGTATTTTATGAGTAAATTGCTGTTGTAATGCATTGTTATGAGCTCAACGACTCTCTCACTCTATTCTGCTCTATTCTGCTCAGTGAACTTTAACTTTGTGACTTTCTTTCATTGATCTCTTGTCTTAAAGAACTCTACATTACATTACTACAATTGCGTAAATTGTCTCTTATTATTTTGTTTTTGCTTTAATGGAGACATTCGTTTTCACGAAGGCACACTCGCATACACATGCAAATCTTCAAAATAAAATTTGTGCTTGCAAAGGACACTTTCATAGTAGTAAACATTGTAACATTCATGCATTTGTGCTCTTATGGAACAAATGCTAGTGAGTGTATGAGATTATGAGCGGTATTTTTTGGTTCTCTTTACAGTCAATTTACAAAAATTAAAGTGTCTTTATTTTATTACCTTTTCTCTTATTGGTTTTTTTCTACATTTTTTTTTGCTTCCTTTCTTTTTTAAATTTTTAAAAGTTTTAATTTAATTTGTTAAACAAGAAACAAAAAAAAACAAAAAAAAAAAACAAAATAAGGTTGAACTTTTTCGTGTTTAATGTTTGTTTAAACACATTTCGTTACGTTTTCAATTTTTATTTTAACAACTTCTTCTTTCTTGTAGTCGTTATTGTTGGTGTTGCTACGAGTTTCGCATTAATGCCATGTCACGTTTGGGCTGTTAATGTTTGACAAATAAAGAAATGTTAACAGAAAAAAGAGCATAAAAACAACAACCAAAAAAAATAAAATAAAAAAGAAGAATGTGTTTGAAAGTAAAAGTGTGTGTACAAAAATGAAAGAAAAAAAAACTTTATAATCAATTTAAAAGTCAAATTAAATGTAATTTTTGTATTTAATTAAAGTAATTTTAATTAATTGTTTAATTAATTTATTAAAACAATACATGTTACTCTTAAAATATTTGAAAAGGATTTCTAGTTGAAAACAAAACCTTAAGCAGCGTTATAAAGGCAAATTAAACAAACAGATTTTGAAAGGAAACTAATCTAGATTTATTTAATAACTGTCCCAAATGCAACTTACTTCAGTCTTAAATAATTTAATTATTCACTTATTGGAAACCCTATTTAGAAAGAAAAATTGTATTAGATTCCGTTATATGGGTACTTAAAGGCCAAGGACTTTTCAATGCATGTGGCCATGATTAAATAACACACACATGAATCAACAAAGCATGACAACAATAAAGGCAAACAAACAAGAAAAATATATATACATACTAAATTGTATATTAAAACAATAACAATTTAGTTAAAACAATACAAATAAATATAAAACATACAGAAAAAAACTATTAAAAAAAACTATAATTTCATACATACCTCTTAAATAGCAGACACATTTATTGTTGTTGTTGTTGTTGTGTTGTTTTTCTAACATTTCACTACAAAACCATTATTAAAGCAAATAAAAAACTACAACAGAAAGAGAGGAACGAGGTTATCACCAACGTTATTATTGTTAACATCGAAAATAACAAGAAAAAACAGTAAAAACAACGACAACAGCAACAGCAATAACCATGTGGTCCGTTAAATAGCCAGTCAAGTGTGTAACTGTAAGAGAGAGGAAAAAAACACCAAAGTCAGGTTAGAAATCATAATCATCATAGTCATCAACATTGTAATATTACAAATGAAACATTAAACACATCCACACACACTCCCACCACCACTGCCTCTACCACAACAGAGTTTTTGTTTACTAAGGCATAACAGTTTTTTTTTTATATAAATTATACACATAAACATTAAGTATTTGTACTAAAATGTTTATAAACATTTGCATGTAAACATTTATCATTATCAATCTACATCCACTAAATTTTAGAAAATCGAATTATTTTTCGATAACAACGAGTTTCTATAGAAAACCTATTTTTCTATAATCACAATTTTCGATAACAACAATTTTCCATAGAAAACTTATCGATAACAAAAATTTTCTATAGAAAACTTATCGATAACAAAAATTTTCTATAGAAAACTTGTCGATAACAAAAATTTTCTATAGAAAACTTGTCGATAACAAAAATTTTCTATAGAAAACTTGTCGATAACAAAAATTTTCTATAAAAAACTTGTCGATAACAAAAATTTTCTATAGAAAACTTGTCGATAACAAAAATTTTCTCTATAAAAAACTATCGATAATAACATAACAAAAATTGTCTATAGAAAACTTGTCGATAACAAAAATTTTCTATAGAAAACTTGTCGATAACAAAAATTTTCTATAGAAAAGTTGTCGATAACAAAAAAATTTGTCGATAACAAAAATTTTCTATAGAAAATTTGTCGATAACAACAATTTTCTATGGAAAATATTTTCGATAACATACATATTTACTAATAAATGCTTTAAACTGCTACATTTCTTTTTTAAATAAATCCCCAGACGGAGACCTAATTATTTAATAAATAATTTAGCTAATGATCATTTAGAAACCCGCACATTGTTATTAAACTGTTCCTTTACTTGCATGTACATACGTACATATGAACGTGTGTGTTTCTATTTCCCTATAACCTTTATTTATTCCACTGACACAATTTTGTTGTTTTTTGTTGTTGGCATGTTTGTCTGTATGTGTGTGTGTGTGTTTTTTTAACAAAATAAAATTTATTGCTTTTTAAACGTTTAAAATTGATGAGAATATCACACAAATAAATCAAATGCTTGTACACTCACACAGACAATCAGATAACGGTGTCAGACACGACAACATACGGGGTTACAAGTGAGTACAAGTACATCACTCAATCTATAATTACACTCTTTTAGAGAGATTGAGAAGAGTCAGTCGATGATGATGACGGCGATGATAATGACGATAATAATGATAATGATGAATTAAAAAGGGCACATGTTTTGTTTGTTTGTTTGTTTGTTTAACAAATATTTTAAAGGCAAACGAGTTTCAATGAATTAAAAAGAAAACAACAACAAAAAAAAAGGAAATTGATTAGAATACTTATGCACGGGGTGGTGATGATAAAGTGACAGAACGTGTGAAAATAAAAACAATCTTAAATGAGTGTGTAAATTTATATTGAATTGATATTGATGGTGTGGCATTTTAAAAATGAATGAAACAACGACAGCGTCAAATTCGTAGAAATAAATAAAAAAAAAGAGAAATTGAACACACAGTATGTGACCGCTGACAATGATGAGGATGTAATTGATTTTTATTTTATTTTTTTTTTTTGTTTTTTTTTTGTAATTAAAATATTTAATTTCAATTGTATTCAAAATTGTATTCGATTATATACCGCATTCGATACATTGCAAGATCAATAATTAAAATGCAATAGTAGTGCGCAGAATGACTTGTAAACACATTTCGAATAGTGAAACGAACTCTGTGGCCAAGTGACTTTAGGCATATATTTGGCTGGACAACTCTATGTGACATCGAGAATGTTTTGCAGACTTCTGAACAAATTCTACGCTGCACATGCTAGGTCAAGGCTCATGTACAGACGATCATGAGCAGTTATTTTTTGAAAATTAAAAAGGATAATCAAGTCATATGATTTTGTTTTGGCTTGTAATTAATTGTAATTATGAAGGGGACAGGACAGTTGAGGTTTCAACAACACAGTGCCATGGTCAGCACAAAACGACCAAGTTTGACTTGTGCGTGAAATGTTTCTAAAAAAAAAAAGTAATGGCCACCAAGGTTATACAATTTAACGCTGCTAGATTTTTTGTAAAAAAAAAAATAGTTCCCTAATGTTGGAACACACATTTGTCAAGTTATCGCGCGAGACATTGCCCGAAGTGTGCAAAATAGGGAACAAAAACTACCCCAAAAGTATCGACAGTTGCAAGCGATTCCGAGGCCTACATTATTTAAGTATTCTAATGGAAATTAAAGTTTCAACGAATTCATTGCTTTATGCGTGTAAATAACCCTCTGTGTGTTAAAAGTTGTGCAGCTCTGGTTTGATTATTTTTTGTTTCTTTTTTTTTTTTTGTAGTTTTCTATCTTGTCATTAAAACAAACTGATGAAACATGATTTCAATTTGACTGCTGCGATATCTTCGCATCTCTATAATTTGTAACACACACCACACACACACACAAATTTTTTCTCTTTGTTTTTGTTTTTGTTTTAATGTCAGTTAACAAATTTATTAACATGTCATCATTGTTTATAATTTTTTTCTGAGGTTGTTTGTAGCAAATAACCACAATTAAATAACG
>QOCX01004780.1:0-14028 GCA_005959815.1 Sarcophaga bullata | reverse complement strand
AACTCACAATTTCAAATATTTTTTCTTTCATTTCCTTTAGCGAAATACGAAAAATGAAATGAAATTGCATGAAAAAAAGAAGCGAAAATCGGATATTTTAACGAAAACTAAAACGTTCGTAAAGTTTAAGGACATTGACTAACGTAAAGGAATTAAATTGCGCAGGCTGGAGACAGAGAGAGAGAGAGAGAGAGAGAGAGAGACAGATAGAGATAGAGGAGTTTAGTAAATAGCATCGAATCTGTTTAAGGTGTCTGAGAAAATTCTTCAGAAGCCCCTTTGTTGCATGCAAATCATCGGCAACGAAAATGTTGGGGGGGGAGGAAAAAATATCAAACGGGAAGGAGTGAAGGAAGGCTCAAGGAGGGGAAGGCAAGGGAAATAAGGATGTGTATGTGATTGGTTTGTGGTGACTTTTTTGGTTTCAAAATTCTTTCAATATATCCTTGTCCGATGATGACGAAAAACAACACGAAATTGAAGAACAACAACAATAAAAGCAACAGCACATCAAAAACAAACACCACAGCAACAGTAATGGTTATAAGTTGGCAAATGTTGACACAAACCAATATAATCCCCATTTTGAAGGATATTCTTACTGTGCATTGACGTCATTGTAAAAAGCATTGAATTGTTAACATACATAACAAGTAGACTGACAGACGGATAGACAGATACTTACATGCATATGACCGTAGAAGGTCATGAGCAATAGATTTCTTATAAAAACAATGCCAGAAGAGGTAAATAAAAACCAAATGCGTCACACGTCTCCTATAAAAGTAGCCAAAGAATATTGAAATAAGAATACTAAAGGAAGGAAGAAAAGGGGATTAAAAGGTACTTTTATTTAAATGCAGAAAATATTAAAATTTTAATGAATTTTAAATGGAATTAAAATTTATAGAGAAAAGTACTTGAGCTTGGTACCAACATTTTAATGTGCCTGTACAGGTACTTAAAAAAATTGAATTTAAATTGAATATTAACACATAAAAAAATTAAAGAAGAATTGTTAAAGTATTCCTTGCATAAAAATCAAAAAAGTATCAAATATAAAGTACCTTATTGTGCATACTTAAAAAAAAAGTACTTAAAAAGTACCTTATTATAGTGAAATAAAAGAAATATTTCATTGGTACAAGAAATTCAAAAAACGTTTAGGGTACCTTTTTTTTGGGTGTAATAAATAAAGTACCATATTAAGTACTTTTTCCAAAATGTATAAAATATTGTATTTTTAAATAAGAAAGCTATAAAATGAAGAAACTTAAAAGTATTTAAAAAAAAGTACTTTTTTGCAGTCAGTATAAAAAGTACTTTTTCTGGTACTTTTTAAAAGAATTTGTAAAATAGTTATATCAACAGAAGATAATAGCTAGTTGGGGTACTTTTCTGCATTTAGTATATAAAGTACTTTTTTGGTACTTTTTAAATGAATTTTTAAAATAATGAATTATCAACCGAAGATAGTACCTAGTATTCTCTTTACTCTTATTATCCTTTTCAAAAAAAAAAAAAAAAAAAAAAAAAAAAAAAAAAAAAAAAAAAAAACACCAAATGTTACTTAGAAAGAAGACCTAGCTTAGTAGTGTACAATAAATCAAGTACTTTGCTTGGTACTTTTTAAAACAAAGTGTAATTTATTATTGATTTCGAAAAAGGAAACTATAAAATTAATGAGGAAAATGACTTAAAAGCAAAAAAGTACTTTATTCGTTACTAATACACAAAGTACTTTATTTGGTACTTTTTAAAAGTATTGTAAATATATAAAAGAAAATCTTAAAATATGTTTGAGATCGAGGAAAATAACTTTGTTGGTTACATTATACATATACTGTAACCTGTTTGGTATCAAATTTGGTACTTTTTCAAACAAACTTTTTCTTTTATAAACACGTTGTGAAGGGAAAATTGACAACAAAAATTGAGTTATTAACAAAATTAATATCATATATGGTACCAACGTTAGTACTAAAAATTTAGTACTTTTTTAATAATTTTTTTTCTCTTTAAAAAAATTTTTCTTAACCATTTTATGGAATACGTTTCGTAAAAAATGCTGGCATCATTTTTAATTTAAATAGAAATCCAGTGGGTTGCAAGTATAGAATCTAGTCTGGTACCAAATGTTGTAACACACATTTGTACCAAGTCTGCAACCACATATTTAAACATTTTCATTCTATATTTTAAAAATATTTTGCGAAAAATTCTTTAAATTCTATTTCAGAGTTTTAAACGAGTGAAAAAAAGTTGATATTGTGTTTGGTACCAAATTAAGTACTATAATGTTGGTACTTTTCTAATATTGTTTTCCCTTCTCTTTCACAAAATATTTTTAACCATTTTGTTGAATAAGTTGTGTTAAACTCACTCATATAATTTGAATTTTCATTGATAACAGTTTGGGTTACAAGTTTAGTACCAAGCTTGGTACCAAATTTTTAAAACAAATTTTCTGTATTTTATAAGCATTTTGTTACAAAATTTTTTAAATTCCGTTCCATACTTTTAAAAGAGTAGAAAAGTTGATATTATGTTTGGTACCAAATTAAGTACCAAGATTTTGGTACTTTTTTAAAAAAATTTTTCTTTTTTTTACCATTTTTTTAACCATTTTTTTAACCATTTTGTTGAACAAATTATATAAAATTCACTCACATAATTTGAAATTCCATTGGTAACAGGGTAGGTTACAAGTTTAGTACCAAGTACCAAATTTTTAAACATTTTTTTCTACATTTTAAAAACATTTTGTTCCAAAATTTTTAAATTCCCTTCCATAGTTTAAAATGAGTAGAAAATTTTTGTAATTTTGTATGGTACTAAATAAAGTACCAAAAATTTGGTACTTTTTTAAAAAATTTTTCCCTCTCTTTTACAAAATCTTTTTTAAACATTTTGTTACAAAATTCTTTAAATTCCTTTTCATAGTTTTATACGAGTTTAAAAATTTGATTTTAGTCTTGGTACCAAATTAAGTACCAAGATGTTGGTACTTTTTAAAAGTTTTTCCACTCTCTTTCACAAAAATTTTTTTAAACATTTTGTTGAACAAATTTCATAAAATTCACTCGCATACTCAAATTCAAATTTCATTGGAAACAGGATGGATTAGAATTTTAGTACCAGAGATGGTACCAAATTTAATACTTTTTTTCGTAAATTTTTTGCCCTTTTGTTAAATTGTTTTTTAAACATTCTGTTGAAGAATATTCGTTAAATTTTTATAGAAATTTTATAGTCACTATTACTAATCCTAGACGGTAAACTTCCCCTTTTTTAATCTAAAAGTACTTTTTATTTATTTTATGGCTTCGAATGGATTTTTTCAATTTCTTTGTAAATCATTTATAAATTACTAATGCTCTTTATTCAATTCCGCTCACCATGCCATACATACATACATACATACATACATATGTACATACAAAGAATCTTAATCATTCCCTAATGACGTATAATTTCAAAATAGTTTGGCCAAATTTATGGCCAACCAACAGCTAAGCAAACCAAGCAACCAAAAAGTACGCTTGGAACATAGGAAAACTGTAATGCGAATACAATATGATAGAATGGGAGTATGAGTCAATTAAATTGTAATTTGTTGAGAAATTTAAGTGGTTTAAACAACATACAAGCAAAAGCAATAAAATATACGAGGTCGAATAAGATAGTTGGAAACATAATTGTTAACCTATAGAAATTTCAAATCTTATCTTTTAGTAAAAATTAAAAAAAAAAAGAAAAATTATTTGTAATTGTAAAAATACAACCAAAATTGTACCCATCCTCGTAGATTAGATTACATACGTTGCAATATATATTTACGGCAATTCAAAAATTGCTTTAACAGACTGCCTGCCAGTATGATGATGGAGTGACAAGCTGAAATTTACTCAAGAATTTTAACAAACAATCTGACAGAGACAGAGACAGACAGACAGACACACACAACGCACCGGTGCACCACTCTCATAAAGGTGTGATAATTTTACCTTAAGCTGGTAATTAACCGTCATCATCAATAAGGCCCATATAACGATAAGGAGATAGACAAACATGTCAAGTTAATATTTACGATTATAAGAGACAACAACACACAATAACACACAACACTTGGAATTGCAGTATTTAAGCATCCGCCAGATACAATGTAACACTCTCTTCTGGTTTTATTGCTCGGTCGGTCGCTTGGTATTACGTTGCTTATGTGGCTGATAATCATTGATACGAGATTACTTTTTTAATGTTTTTTTTTCTTTTTTCTTCTTTTTTCAATTATTATTGATGAGTTGTTATTGACAACAACAACAACAACAACAATAAAAAAAAAGAATTGAATTTCCTTTTTTCCTGTAACAGAATGGCACGTGATATCTTAATCGATGATGATTAAAGAATGTTTTTTTTTTTCACTTTCAAGGTTAATTATGATGACTAATGGAAGTAAAGCTTTTAGGTGAACAGCTGTACACCATTACTGCACACACTTATGTACAGGCATATGCATATGGAATCCGTAGTTGTAAGCAGGTTCAAGGTTTTGAAATTTTCTTCATGGAAAATCTATTTGAAGGAAATTCCCTTTTGAAATATTTCTGTGGTTGGCAGATAAAAACCCTAGGTTAAGTGGATTTTCAGTGGCTGATTAACTGTCAAAATTTTTACCATTAAACAAAGGGACACTATGATCTCTTTTCTCGCAGTATGTGCCGTTGGATAACCAACTGAAAAATAATGATTTGTAGACACCGCAACAAAATGGTTATCCGGCACCAAAGATCGGCAATGGATCGTTTTTTCGCTACTCATAAGCACTCGTGAAATTTTGAACATAAGTGAGTCAACAATATTCAAATATTAACTACTCTGTACTCTGATTCATTCGTACTCACTACAACGTTGATTTATATGCACAGGTTGCAATCAGTATGCGTACAACGTTGACATCAAACTCATACCATTCGAACAACATATGTTTGATTCATGAGCCTACCTATTTAGATTCATAACTAATGACTTCAGTCACTCATCAATATTTACAGTCTTAATTATCTGCAGCAAGCAGAGCAAACACATCCAACCTTCTAGTGAGTATTTTAGTGTTCGTACGCGAATCATACTTGTGTTATGATTCTCTCATACTCTCATACTCATTGCTGATCTCTATACGGCATGTGTGTTGGGTGTATTTAAAACATCTGCAAACAATTTTTGGAGTTTTATGCATGACCTTGAATTATCATCATGGGTCGCAACAATTTTTCTGTTGATCAATTTTGATGTTACGAAGTAGATCTGAAAATTGCCCGTTTTATAAAAACGAAATTCCCTGCCCAATTCCGTCACACCATTATCTACTTGCACAGAGACAGATAAAGACAAATTTGAACCTCGCCTCTATGACATAATAAAAGCGCACCAAAACAAGGAGTGACCTTCCCTCTACTATAAAATCTATGCCTTAATCCAGTGTTACGATGTTGCAATCCCGCCGAGGGTAAAATTTGTATTCATTATATCGAGTTTGAAGGACTTTGCTCAAATGAGACTAATGTTCGCGAAAGTATGGCATGTTTGTTCAAAACTATACCTTGATTAGATTCACTGCGAGTGCTAAGTACTTCAAAAATTAAGCTGATTTGCCAGTAGAACGTTGTGAAGGGGATGAAAATAACAATGGTTGTCTTCTATTCCTGCAAGAAAGCCAATGGTTGTAGTTTCTCAAACTGTATTAGGGCATCAGAGTATTGTGTTCTGCTTTAGAGAAGAAGACAAAGCTGGCGACATTTAGTGAGAGATGGCCGTGTAGTGTACAATGCGGCCCAAGAGTTCTTCACAATTGAGTGGGGAAAACCTACGAGCGATACAGACTTAAAGGTACACAGATTCCTAAGTGGAAGTTGGATTATACCATTGCAGTTGTCTTGCATAATTTTATAATTCTAAGAAGGGGAGGGGAGCTTATAGGAACGATATTCGTGGGAGAAGAAGAAAAGAATTAAATTTTTAAAGAGTGTTTTGATTTTGCCATATTCTCAGGGAGGGTAGAACAGAATATAGCAAGGAGATCATTTCAGCCTTTAGAAAACAGGAATCTTTCCTAGTAGAGATTAGATTATTGCTCTCCATCGTCTGAGTTGGTGAATATACGCTAGTATATATGGGCGAATAAGCTTAAGAGGTCTATCATAACGTTATGCATCAGTTTTGAAGTGTATTGATCCTGCATTCACTGCCGAAGTGAAGATACAACTTTTCGACTATCCTTCACTTATTTCCAGCCGGCAAAGTTAAGTTTCGCTGCGAGAGCAACGCAACCACTGGGAGACAGAAACGCAACGTAGCGTTGCCTTTAAAATAATCATTTCCATATACAATCCTGTATTCGATTTTCAAGAGATTTGCTGTGATTACTGCCTTGCTCGCATTATGTTCATAGCATTACTGTTGCGTTGCTCTTGCACAAACTCTAACTGCGTCGGCTGGTCATAAGCTTCGGATAGTCAGAAAGTTATATCTACACTTTGCCAGTGGAGTTCTCTGATGACAATGAACAGAGGGAATGTACCCCTCCTTGTAATTCTGTAATTACCGCACAGTATCCCATAGGGAACTAGAGAATTTGGAAATGCTGATGTTCACTGATGGAAAATACTTCGTTCAAGAGTTTAAATGATTTCACAGATTTGCCACGGGAGAATAAATTAGTCTAGTAGACTATTAGGCAGTGTGTTGGCTTATTACACATGAGACCTCGGTTCAAACCCCAGTTCACACATTTCCAACAAAACGAAATATGAAAGAAATATTTCTTTGTCAACTTCCTCTCAGCAGATTTGTGGCAAAAACTCTGAGAGCAAAATAAAATTGCCATGAAAAAGCTTCTCCAAAAATTTGTCGCTCGTAGTCGACTTGAAACTGTAGGTTCCGTCTTACTTACTTACTTAATTGGCCATAACAACCCGATTAACGGATTTCGGCCTGCCGCAACACATCCTTCAGGCGCCTCTGCTTCTTGCGCGCTACGCCATTGGTCACACCAATCGATGACAGGGCTTCCTCGATTGGTCCTTCCAACGGATACAAGGTCGTCCTCTTCGCCGACTTCGCCCAGATCTCCGCATCGAATACCCGTCTCGCCGGAGCATCCTCCTTCATTCGAACGACATGGCCGAGCCAGCGCAGCCGCTGGATATTAATACGTTGCACAACGTCCATGTCGTTGAGGAGCTCATACAGTCTGTTGTATCGCATGCGGAAATCTTCGCCAACTCGCACTGGACCGAAGATCTTACGTAGGACTTCTCTCTCGAACACTCTCAAGGCTACTGCATCTGTGCTTAATAAGGTCCATTGTAGGTTCCGCCCCACTCATGTATAAATTAACATACACAACAGCAGTGGTGTGAGAAACTAGGTCGTAATCCTGACAAAAGACTTGTAATGGCCAATTATGTATGTATGTAAGCGTCACAGATTCTGTGGCGAGAAGACTTTGTTTAATTTTAATTTCATTGTGATCCAAATCTGTCGAATTCGATCGGTTGTTACACTTACCGGATCTAGGAAGTCCTTTGTAGGGGGTCACAGGCATAAGATCGTTAAATATTCTTTTATTTAGAGCCTCATATGATCAGCATCAAAATCCATTGTATTTCATAGAGTTTTAGCTGAGGTTCACCGATCTTAATTCGTTCAATCAGTTGGCGGCAAACAGTCAAACATCGAAGCGATTCCAAACTGTTGTGCAATTGATGCTTTGCGTTGCTATTACCAGTTATAAGATAAGGAATCTTCTGAACTCCAGATTGCAATATTTCTCTTAGCCTCTGTTTCTTTTCAAAAATTGCTTTTGCTGTAGGACCATAAGCCATGTTTGATCAGTTTTTAATATTTTTTTTTTTCTTCTGAAATGATTTTTTAAACGTGTGCTGCTGTTTACATATATCATTTGAATAAAATTTGTAAAATTTTTTCCAATTTGTACACTTTTTTGTACCAATACTGCCTTGAAAAACACCACGACAGCGGCAACGCCTTTGTTGACGTTGTTGACAACCAATGACAGAGGCCTCTCTGTATAAAATGTCAGATGACATGATGACATGGCTGTTTAATTTGCCATTTCAATTGAATTTAAAACGATCTCTTATTGTCGTTGTTGTTGCTGTTGTTATTGTTCTCCAGAGATTATATCTTTCCAATCATTTAATCAAAATCATGGCAAATCAAACTCGTATTGTCACACAAAATTTATGACAGGTTTTTGGCCTAAAATTTCGAAAAGTTAACCGTTATGACTACCAAAAATATTTCCAATATTAAACATAACAACAACAATAAAACAAGCAAAAACAAAAAAAGACCCAAAAAAGCAATAGGAAATGCTGCTTTAAAAAAAAAAAAAAATTAGGCAACGATAAGATAAACAAATTCCTCCTCAAAATCCTGAAAATATATATTTTATATTATGCATAAATATCTATATTATATATAATTTCTATATTTTTTTCATATTCATAATTTTTCAATTCAACTTCTGTTTCGTTCTGTTTTGTTATTTATATTATATCTATCTTTTTTATATCTATCATATAAATTATAATATTTCTTTTCTTTTTATTTATTTTGTTTTGAATTTAAAATATATTTGACCTAATTTTTTTTTGGTTTTATTATTCTTGATTTTCAATATTGATTTTATATTAGCAGCACCCATATCTATTCTATCTTGTGACACTTAACGCTAGAAATAAGCGCTTAACAACTTTTCAAATGCATGGATTATCGTATATGCTTTTATTTATATATTAAGTCACAGCCGGCACCTTTAGCTAATTCTCTATGTCTGGATTATGTTGTGTCTAAAATTAGCAAAATTCCCAAATAGGTATTCATTGATTTGCATTTAAATGATCGCCTCTAATTTAGTTCCTTTGGTTTTTAATTGCCCAATGAATTATCCGCTTAGCCGCTGTCTACCAACCTCCGAAAGTGTCTAGCGTTAGTAAATCACGTCATCTCACCTCTGGGCTCTTTGCGTCCCATATGCGTTTATTTTGCTTCTGGGCTTAACCGCCAAAACGATGAAGTCTATCGATGTCTCAAATAAAGAACACAACTTCGTTCTGTGGTTGACATTCGGTTTAATTGTGGTATTACAATGAACCTCGTGAGCTAAGTGAATCAAATTAGATCAGTTGACACTCTCATCCAATCTAACCTAGCTAGCTTATCATTCCAGAATTTGATGCCGTTTGGGGAGAGCAACCGGCCTTAACTCACGAGCATTTCGTTGAATATTCCCTATTTATACTCTCAAATGATCAACTGCATTTTGTTCCGTTTAAGCTAAACCAATGCCGATACAAAGATTGTTGAAGATTCGCGCACGTCCTCATTTACAGTGTGGATGAAAAATCCGAAGATAGTGATTGCAAAGCAGTGAATAATTCTTAGGTTAGCTTTTCCCTTTTCGGATCCGTTCACTTCACAGCATCTCGGCAGAAAAGTTCGTTGTGATCACAGATTTAAAAGTCCTTTTCAAATACGATTTGCTGCCAATGGCGCTAACCGCTTCTTACAACCTCATTTAGTACCGTTGTCACTGAAATGGCCCCTTAAGCTACTGCAATGCTCAAACACTCAAAATATTTAATTCTGGGTCCATCTATAGGCGTATAGTGTCTCATAAGACATTAAGCAGTCTTGTCTTCCTCTAAATCTAAATAATGTCTGCCTATGGGCACGTAGAACTGTACACATGCTATTGAGCGATCAATGCCTTTTTTGCTGCCTTAGTTACGTCTTGATCTGGGTTAGCCAACTGCAGCAGGATTTCCTTAAGGCTCTCTGGTTCCATTTTAAGATTTTAAGAATTCAGAAGAAACATCAACACTTTGAAAGTCAGCCATTAAATGTGGCCAGAAGACTGATTAAGGCAATGACATCTCAGACCATAAGACAGAAGCTATTCACATAAATTGAAAGTCCAAGAGGAAAACGCTGATGTTCCAAATAATCCAATAAATATCTGAGCACTGTCTCTAGTGATGCTTAGTATAGAGGGTTCAAAGGAGACTAGTAGGCTGTTATCAGTTTTTAGAAGAAGCTGCCTAAGGTTGAATGGTAGATAGATATCACACGATATCATTGGAATCTGCTTGTATTGCAAAGGAAATTCATTTCATAAGTACGTCGATCGGGCTACACTATCTGGTCAAGGATTACCCTGAAGAAAGTCACAAGAAGAAGCTGCTTAAGGTTGAATAGTGGATGGACATCAGACGATATTATTGGAATCTGCTTGTGTTGCAGAGGAAATTATTCTCAGAAGTACGTCGATCGGGGTACACTATCTGGTCAAGGATTGCCTTGAAGGAAGTCACAAGAAGATTTGGCAAAAAAAGATGGGAAAGCAGTTTAAACAGTCGGTGGGTTTCAGAGTAACACTGAATATTGAAAGGTAGATTGGAAGAAGATGTAGGAAGCTTCTGATCTCGGTACTGACAAATTCCCAAGATTTCACGAACATTTATTGGCAATAGATTCCGCGATCGGCCAGATCCTGATACACAGTCGAATGACAATGACGTTACTGTCAGAGAAGAACTGAGTCAAAGTATAAAAGTTCATTACATCAACAAACAACTGTCAATAGCGGAGGATATCCTCATGGCCACTACTATAAAGTAGTCTGTGTGGTGAAGGGCGAATGGTGAAAGAGCAGCCTGAAGAATTATCGCAACGCAAGGCACAAGGCTGTGTCACAGTTTGAGAAATAAGACAGAATTTGTATCCTGTTCACCATTGAGAATAAAAATTTCCAAGACAATATTCAACGGCCATAATCCAGTAGAAATAGGGGCTTCGCTTTGCATTAAATGAAGTCTAAAAGTCAACTTTTCTCCAGAAGTCCTCTTGCATCAACAAACAAACCAACGGGAGCATAGGAATCGTAACTGCGTACTACTGGGTTCTTTTACGGTAAAGTCAGGAATTTAATTCCTAGAGTACGAGTCCCAATCTAACCCACTTCGTAAGCATTATCCCACCATATTTCTTATTTTTTAATTAAAAAAAAACGTTTCTTCTGTAAAACGCTTGGCTTTTTTTTTTATAAAACAAAACAAATTACGCCTTAAAAAAAAACCCCGTAACATTGCATTTCACCAAGAAATGCGACTTTATTTTTAGTGTTGTTTTCCTAAAACGAAACAAAAACAGAAAAAACAAAATGTGACACACATTGAAGAGTCAAAAAGAAAAAAATCCAAACAAAACGAGAGCCATTAAACAATAATAATTCCATGGCAACAATGTCTCTCTTTTAGAAATTAAATTCTCTTGAAATTTTACTCATAAATACGAAAGAAATCGTTTTTAATAAATCGTCCACCAATCAAATCTGTTTAAGGAAATCGGTTCTGTTCGTAATTAACGATGATTGAATATATTAACACGAGGCAAACAATCGTTTGCCTGTGAGATAAGACATCGTGCATTGTGTGCATGTTTATGTTGTTTTGTTTTGACTCTGCTGCCAGCCAGCATGGTAAAGCATTGTTTTTAATGTCGTTTCTTGAATTTTTTATTTTTCATTTGGGAGATTTTTATTTTGTTTTGATTTTTTTTTTTCTGTTTTTATTTGAAAATATTATGCTCTTATTAAGAGTTTACTCTTTTATGCTCTCTCTCTCTCTCTCTTTTTCTACTTTACGGTATCTCACTCCTCCTCTCTCATATGTGTATGCCGCTCTTTAGTTGACTATTTCGTATTTGTAGTGCTCAGAGTACTTGAATCATTGCTTTTTAATTACACAAAACTGTGCAAAAATTTTATTTTGTTTTTGCTTTATATGGCTATAGCTGTTGTTGTTTTTGTGTTTTTGTTTTTGTTTTTGTTGTACACATATCATATTGACATTTTCTTTGTTAGTTTGTAGTGCCCGGAGTGTTGTTGTTGTTTTTTATTCTACATAGTGAATGAATATTCTCGTATGTTTTTTTTTTGTTTTTGTTTTTCGTCTCTTGGCTAGTGTGTTGAGTTTGTAAACTTTATTTTCGCTTCTCGGTTTTTATGACTTCGCAGAGAATGGTTTTGTTTTTTTTCTTGTTTTTTTTTTTTATAATTTTTCTGTGTGAGTTTTTTTTCTTGCTTTTCTTTTCTTCGTTTTTAGTGGCGCTTCAAGTGTTTGGTTTGTCTCCATTGAAAGTGTATGTTTTTCAACTGTTTATTCGCTCTTTCGTTCGTACGTTCGCCAGTTCGTTCGTTTAATTCTATTCAATTCAGTTCGGTTCCATTCAGTTTAGTTTAGTTTAGTTTAGTTGTGTTGTGTTGTGTTGTATTGTATTGTGTTGAGTTGAGTTGTGTTGTGTTGAGTTGAGTTTCGTGTGGTTGACGAAATATTCCACAAACATTTTCAACAGTTTCAGTTCCAAAATTCCTCTTGTTTTGTTTTGTTTTGTTTTCATAGAACAAATTTTTCTTCTTTTATTTTTTATTTTTTTTCTTTCTTTTGGTTTAGTTTTGCTTTTTTGCTTCAATTATTTTTGCGTTGATTTCTTTTGCGTATTACCTTAAAAAAAAAAAACAAAAATACTAAAAGAAGTGCTTGTTTTCCAATAAATATTTACAAAAAAAGTGACATAATAAATAAATGAATAATAATTATTATTTTAAATAATTTTATGAAATGATAAATACTTAGTGCATGTGTTTGATTGTGTTTAATATTGTTTTATGAAAATCTTATTAAAAAAAAAGAGGAAATATTTTTAAAATAATTTTTTAATCGATTCTCATCAAATGGTTAAAGAGAAGAGGCAACATTCTAACGAAGAACTAAGCTCCAAAGATGGTAAGTTGAATTGTTTATTTAAATGGAATTTTGGTTATCTAACGGCATAGTTCTGCCACCGTCCGTCAACGCAAAAATGGCGAATATGTATGTCGAGAAAGTTCTTGCAAGAAACTCTCGATATCTCTAAATTACTCTATCAAACTGATCACGTGTAACGAATCTCCAACTGTTAAGTGCCTACTACACTAGCAAACTTTGCCGGCATGCATGACCTAATAGTAAACCAATCATCTTATATAATCTCTTGGTCATCTAACGGCATAGTTCTGCCACCGTCCGTAAACGCCAAAATGGCCAATGTATCGAGAAAGTTCTAAATTACGCTGTCAAACTGATCACGTGTAACGGATCTCCAACTGTTAAGCGCCTATTACACCAGCGAACATCGCCGGCATGCATGACCTAATAGCAAACCAATCATCTCTTATAATCTCTTGGGCATCTAACGGCGCATAGTTTTGCAACCGTCCGTCAACGCAAAAATGGCCAATATGTCGAGAAAGTTCTTGCAAGAAACTCTCGATATCTCTAAATTCGCCTGTCAAACTGATCACGAGTAATGGATATGTTAAGTGCCTATTACACTAGCGAACTTCACCGGCATGCATGACCTAATAGTAAACCAATCATCTCTTATAATCTCTTGGGCATCTAACGGCATAGTTCTGCCACCGTCCGTCAACGCAAAAATGGCGAATATGTATGTCGAGAAAGTTCTTGCAAGAAACTCTTGATATTTACTGACCTCTAATAACGCTGGGAATCTGATCGCGAGTAACGGATACCCAACCGTTAACTGTCTATTACACTAGCGAACTTCGCCGTCATGCATGACCTAATAGTCACTGTCGTGGGCATCTAACAGCATAGTTCTGCCACCGTCCGTAAACGCAAAAATGGCGAATATGTATGTCGAGAAAGTTTTTGCAAGAAAGTCTTGATATCTACTGACTCCTAATTACGCTGTCAAACTGATCACGTGTAACGGATCTCCTACTGTTAAGTGCCTATTACACTAGCGAACTTCGCCGGCATGCATGAGCTAATAGCAAACCAATCGTCTCTTATAATCTCTTGGGCATCTAACGGCATAGTTCTGCCACTGTTCGTAAACGCAAAAATGGCCAATGTATCGAGAAAGTTCTTGCAA
>QOCX01004776.1:0-14032 GCA_005959815.1 Sarcophaga bullata | reverse complement strand
TATAATTGAATTTCTTTTAAAACAGATTCTTCTCGTTCTTCTCTTTCTTTTCCTTTCTTCTCTTTCTCACTTTTTCTTTATTTTTATTATGTTTTGTTCCTTTTTTTTGTATGCTTAATTCGAAATCTTCTGTAAGTATAAAACAATCCATGTTGCATGCATATAGGTTTGCATGTTGTTTGCAAGTGTTGAATGTTTCTGTGTATGTGTATGTATATATGTATGTATGTATGTATGTTGTTGGGTAAATATTGTTTAAGTAGTAAAAACTTATTTCTTTTTTTTTTTCTTTAAAGAAAGAAACACACTTTAAGGGAAAGAAAAATTCGTTAAAATTTCGTTATTTTAAATAATTTTTGGCAGAAAGGAGAACAGAAGGGCAGACGCGGTAAAAATGACAGATTGAAAGAAATCAATTCAAATTAAAGATTATTATTAACACTGTATAACAAAAAAAAGGGAGAAAAACGAAATTTCTTTAAAGACTTTAAGAAGCAAATAAGGAAATCAAACCAACTGCAGAATAAATCTGGCTATTGCAGCAACACTTGTATTGGAAAGTTCAGTCAAGGGAAAAGAAAGTCTCTTCATCCTAAACTCACATTCAATCCTTTTCTGAGATTATTTCAAGGAATACCACAATCACAATTGTGCGATGGATGACAATGGAATTTTCGAAGAGAACATAATCAGTTTTTTTTGCATCCATTACTGCTATCAGTAATGAAATTGAGCCTTGGGGCAGCAACGCTCGTGATCACAATCACAATGGTGCGGTGGGTGAAAATGCAATTTTCGAAGAGAAGACAATCGCTTCTTTACTCATACATTGCTGTTGACAAGGAAATGGAGCCGATGGAACCGATGACAGAAAATATGACTTTGAATTCCTTCATTTTTTATGGCAAAAGCAGGTCACTGACACTTGAGGTGAAAGAAAGTCTCTTCATCCTACTCACATTCAAATCTCTTTCTGAGATTATTTCAAGGAATACTAAGTCTTTCGGCAAGCTTTTCCATAGGAAAGTGGCTCGTGATCACAATCACAATGGTGCGGTGGATGACAATACAATTTTCGAACAGAAGACAATCACTTCTTTACTTATCCATTGCTGTTGATAAGGATGTTGAGTCTTCCTGTGAAACAAGCAGAGAAAACCTAGTTTAAGCGAGGCAATCAGATCACCTAAGCCATAGATTGTAAGCTCCACATTGGCTTTGGTCTGTTCACCAGTAATATATACAATCTCCGACAATATCCCTACAATAGGGGTAGTTTGGACACTTAGAAAGTTTAAAGCTCTGTATCTACTCTTAAGTAGGATTAAAGTACCCTCATTGCTTCCATCTAGCCTTCATATGCTTTCGTCTCTTTAAAATTCCAACCGTCTATGGAAATTGATTCCCAAGCCCTCGTTTTAGCACGACAATTAAACCATTCAACATTTTCCATCAGTGCAGTGTAGTTGAAATGTTAAACGATATGCATTTGGAAAAATAAAAATTTCCAACAGAAAATAGCAGGAATTGTAGCACAAGGAAAACTTTCTCTCTTTTTTCTTTTTTTTTTTTAGAATATCCCCTTTCATCATCAACATTAAAGAAATGTGTGAGTGGGGTGTGTGTGCGGAAAATGTGCAAAATAGTCTTGCAGGCTCATGTACGATTATTGTTTTCCAAATGTTTAACACTTAAACTAAGAAACAGAATGAAAACAAAAACCGGCACACGAAAACTACACTGCTGAAGTCAGAAAAGAGAGAGAAAGAGAAGAAGAAAAACTTCACACTTTTCCAAAAGTTCGTTTTGCAGCAATTTTCAATGAAAGAATGTCTAAATGAACGAAATGCTAAATGCAGAGAAGAAAACTTTTGTTTTTTATTTGCATTCAGTAACAAAATATTATTTTCTTTTCTTTTCCTTTTCACTTCTCTGAGTTGCTTCCCCAGTTTTCTATATTTTAAGTGTAAACAAATAAAAAACACCTGCCTTTAAGGATGATGATACCCAACAAATGGTTACAGTCAAGTTAATAGGGAAGAATGTAGAAGGAGTAATGAAATACTACAAGAGGTGTCCTGAGAAGCAGCAGGCTAAGCAGAGGTGGTGATACTTCAAATGTTGCAAACGAAAGTAAAAGATGTTGCACACAGTTTTGCTAGAGGATCGCAATGGTTTTGTAATATATACTACACGTGCAGGCAAAAATTGTGTGTGATAAAGTGGATTTACGCCTCGGTCGTTAGAACAGTTCATGGTCACAAAAATTTTGTGACACACACAGAGTGTAATAACAGATAGATTCCGATAAACCCTGGGTTATCCCTGGCTGGGTTATCTTCACAGACAGATCCTCCAACAAGTATCTTCCTCTATGGTATTAATATCAGGGATTCCCATGGTCCACCAATGAAATGAAGTGCGAGAATTTTAGGTTGTTCAAGGCCGTAGCACTTTAAGGGATTTCCAAACTTTAATAGTTGATAACGGCCTCTTCATAGTTAAATACTTAAGTGGTCATTACAACCCTTGAGTAAGGTTTACGAGGTAGTTCCTTGCAACACTTATGGTGTGTCTGCTAATTTCATACATGAGTGGCAGGACCTACAGTTTAAAGTCCACTTCGAACGACAGATTATTGAGAGAACTTTTCATGGCAATTTGATTTACTCTCAGAGTTTTTGCCAAGAAATCTGCTGAGAGGAAAGTCGTTGTTTCATTCGAGATATCTGACCTGGGATTTGAACCGTTGCCTCACGTCTAATAAGTCTACACATTAGCTCCTAGACTACGGAGACTTTATAACGGTCACTGTAGTATCAAAATGAGTGTTCTGTTCGAGCAAAATACCGCGTTGCTACCAAAAGAACTATTATGATGTATAAATTAAAGGCCACTGGTACAGTAGGCGATAGGAAAACACCCGTACGTCAACGAAACGCAAGATATGTTCAAAACATGATCGCTATCCGCGAGAGTGTGCAGAATAATCTGAGGCAGTTGATTTCGCTTTATTTCCATGTGCTTGTCCTTTCGCAGACTACAACTCTGACTTGGGCCTTCACCCGCACATAATTGCATTGATCCAGGAACTGATGGTAAACAACTATAAGCAACGACATGTGTTCGCAGAATAGACTCTAGAGCAGAAAACCATCATCCAAACCAGATCGGAAAACCATCATCAGCCATGTGAGTCATTCCTAGATAAATCGGTTCGTGAACAAATTTCTTTTGGCCTGAATTGAATGATCTGAACACGAAAGCCCTGTGGTTTCAACAGAACCTTACTACGTGCCCTACAGTTCATGTCACATTAGACGTTCTGCAGGAGCGATTTCAAGGCAAGTTTGTTTCACTTGGAGATTGTGTGATTTGACTCTGTTAGGCTTTTTTTGTGGGGTTTTCTTAAGTCTCATGTTTATAAGAATAAGCCATAAAACACAGCGATCTTAAAAGCCAAACTAACCCATGCCATAGATCAAGTTCAGTGTGATTTATGCAGGAAAGTGATAGAAGATTGGAAATTTTGGATGCTTCGCACTCAAAGAAGCCGTGACGGACATTTGGTCTTCCAAATGAACAAAATTTTGATGATATTCCATGCGCTTTCTTTCATTTTAATCTAATAATAGGAAGTACTTAGCGAAGGACTCGACATATTTTCAATTTCTAACTTTGCATTGAAAGGATATCATCAAAACCATGTCGGTTGCAAATTTGCAATTTTCTAACTTCCATACGCCAACGTATAAGAAGGAATTCTGTTCGAAAAACATTTCAGAAGTGAAACAAAAATTTTTCCTTAGGATTTCTTTATTTTCTTCTTTCGTTTTCATTTTCTTTTCCACTAAATTGTTTGTATTTTGCGCTACAATAAACCTTAAAAAATACTTTCTTTCTTTCTTTTTTTGCTTTCATCTGTGGAGGAATTTCTACGGTTGTTACAATAAGAAAAGAGGTGAGAGGGGAGGAGAAGTAAAAGTGCCAGAAACTAAATGGAAAATTGTTACCATAATTTAAATAAATTTGTTAAACAAAAAACAAAAAAAAAAAAAGAGAAAACAAAAACAAAAAAATTTTAAAAACACAAACAGTGTTGCAATTTGCATATGACTTCAGTTTACCTGCTTAACAGAGTTTAACTGCCGTACAATTTATTTAAAACCCTAAAGAGAAACAACAAAACTTTTAAGGATAGCACAAGGAAGGTTAAAAGAGAAACTTGGAAGAGTTTTTGTGATGACTTGGAGTATACAACTGATGCATCGAATCTGATTCTAAAAATCCTCAAACTCTAGAATGTCTTTGTAAATCAAAGTAAGTGGTGGATACTCATCCAATATGCTATAATCTGCTACTCAAATCGACATCAGTAGATAGGCCGGCAGATACGCCGATAATGACTTTGACTTCGGCAAAACTCTGGAATCCCCTTATAAGCCAAAGTGCGTATACATCAAATACGGTATAATCTACCACTCAGTTGATAATACGACACCGACAGTACGTCGACATTGGCAGAGACGCCGGCAGTGACGTCTGTTTATATCTTAACCTAGATGGGAAATTTTACATATTGGTGGTTACACAAAGTACGGAGGCTGGTAGGTTTGGACATCATAAGTGCTCTGAAGTCCACGTCATAGGCTAGCCTAGAGGTCATCCTGTCTCTACAACCAAGATGTCCATCTTCCTCCAAAACACGGCTGCTAGAACTGCACTGAGGCTTAAGTTCTCAGATATGTTTAGACACGCTTTAATTAACTGCATGAAGTAGAAACCGAATCACAACAGTTTTGTATGCGATTACATGGTACCAGAGATGGTTTACGGACAACACAAAACTCACACTCCACACGGGAAGATTGTTAATTTGTTGCCATTGAACAGTTCATATAGATTACCTAACCAGGCACTGTATTTCAGATAGAAACAGGATAATGATGTGGACAGTGAAGTAGCAATCAAAACGCTAGGATTTGAATGTTGAAGCAGTCATCGGTGGATATAACAATCTTGACGATGCTCAAAAATAGAATGTGAACTAGAGTCTGGAGTCTATTCAGATTTATGCATTGAACGGTTCACATAAATTACCTAAGCAGGTCAGTGTATTTCAGATAGAAACTAGGAATTTGATCATATGTGTGGACAGTCAAATAGCAATCAAAGTGCTAGGATCCCACCCTATCAAATTTGATTTCAGGAATTGCAGAAGCTCTCTACACCTGATATGACGACACATCACCCGCCTCTACTATGTTCCAGGCCAGTATAGAATAGAAGGAAAAGGCAGATGAACTGGATGGAAGGGGTCAGAGATGACTGAGAGACTTTGATGACTTTGCCAAATTAGAAAAATCAGCATGAATTTCTAACAAAACCGTGGCTGGTCAATATAAATGTTTAACGATTTTTAAAACTGTTGTGTCCAGCAGTGGCCAGAAGGAAAATTAAAATTTATTTGAGTGCGACAATAACAACGATTCGCACTTTAACAGAACACTGTACTACTGACAGTTTTGCCGACAATATCGGTTTGACTTACCAGGATTATGGTAGAAGCTGTCAATATGGAATCAGAAATGGAATCGATTCAACACCTTTTATGTGAGTGCCCTGCACTTTAAGACAGACGTTATCGGTTTTTGAATGACAGAACTTTTGAAGATCTACAAAGGAAACTAGCCGGTTCCATCCAGAACTCAGTATGGCTCAAGCCCACCACTAGGGGATCATGACAGGGGAGCCTACCTTACACTGGGTAACACAATGGGACATATGGGCCACCACTAACCTAACCGAACTTAACGTAACCTATGGCCAGTTTATTTGCAACATTTATCATTATAGGTCTTCAAGTGCCTCAGTCATTAACTTTAAGTTTTATTTTTCTAACTGAGACAATGACCAAAGAAAGTAAAAGTAATTGTTGAACAAACTTAAGTAAATAAAAAAAATTGTGTTACATTTTAATGGGGCATACAACACCAATTTTACTAAATATTATCTTGTGTTGAATTTATATCCTACAATTTATTTTATTTAAATTGTGGGTCCGTTTTCTTTTTTTTTCTGGTACTTGAGTAAATATTCATGAGAAATTTGTTGTTGTTGTTGTTGGTTTTTTCTTTTAGAAAATGTATGCAGTACAGTGTACAAACCATACATACTTTGTAATTGACCAGAACAATTTAATTGCTCTTGCGCAAAATAAAAAAAAATTAAAATGAAAATAAAAAACAAAACATTCTCTTACGGTCTTATGCCAACATTAAGGTAAGGTGCTGTTGTGTCTTGGAAAAAGTTACAGGTACTTTGAAATGGTATGTATGTATGTGTGGTTTCGTTTTTATTTTATTTCAAACATCAATTTACCTTTTGGTTTATTGACCACAACACAATACAGCTTGTCAATCTATGTGTAAATAATTTAATAGATTCGTTTTTATTATTTGTTTATAAAGTGATCCAATTCTTGCTTTTTATTTATTGTCTATCACTTCAGGGTTATTGAACTTTTTAGCAAATTTTTTTACTAAATTTAGGGGGGAGGGTAAATATGGTAGAAGCGGGTAAAGAAACATTGAAAATTTGTTTACCAGAAACATTAGTAGCTTTATGGTATACGATTTAAGTGTAATGCTTAATAAAGTTATTAAATTTGGCATAATTTTTCAAAACTGTTAATTAAATAAACCGTTAAAGTTTGGCAAAACTGTTTGATGAGTAATAATTTGCAAATTTAATGCGAGTATTTGTGTTGATTATTCATTTTCACATTATATTGAATGTTTTCTTAGCTATATAGGCACTAACGATAACCGATAACTGTGGTTTAACAGCTGAGAATACCAAACTATATTGAAATTTCAGTTGACTAAGGTCGCCGTAGACTGTTGACTTACTAAATCTGTCAAATAAAACGAAATATGAGAAAATATTTCTTTGACGACTGCCTCTCAGCAGATTTCTGGCAAAACTTCAGAGAGTAAATAAAATTGCCATGAAAAAGTTTCTCTAAAAATCTATCGTTTTAAGTCGACTTTAAATTATCCCGCCACTTATGAATAAACCTAACACACACAACATAAGTGGTTTGAGAAGCTAGATCGGAATCCTGACTGAAGGATTGTAATGATCAAATATGCATGCATGTATATATGTTGAGTAAGGTTTTGCAAGTGATCATAATGCCGCCGTCGTCTTGTAGGTAATGTGTTAACTTATTAGACGAGATCACGTAGTTCAAACACCAGCTCATTTCATATCAAACTAAACGGCATGAAAATTTTCTCAAATCAATTGTTCGGAGTTCCAAATCATTAACACCTACAACATCGTTGTAAGTAAGCCATCATCAAGCCATCAAATACTTTCAAAATTTTGAAAATTTACTTGGAAAAAAATAATTCTCTGTTCGCGAAGTTCGTAGAGCACTTCGTCTACTTTAGACTAACAGAATAAGCGTACTGAACATACGATATTGAACATTTTCGCTAAAATTTCTCGATTCAAGATAATTGCCAAGATGAAGAAATACTTGTATACTGACTGGAAAGAATATTGTCGCTGTAAAATCTTTACCTGACTTTATGTTATACTTTCGCTATGCATACATTTTCCAAACATCCTGACCCTACTCCACAGAAAAATTATGGTTCCAGCAATAGCATGGAATCTCCACCAGTCTCGGAACTCACCTGCTTGCTGATTCCAGAGAACCTGAGACCCAGCAGAGGCTTATTTATTGGCTGTACGTGCCGATACAATACAGCTCGTATTTTGTTGACTGGGCTCATTAAAAATAAAACGGAAAGACAGTTGAACATGGCCTGATGGTAGCTGGATTATCACTTGCTGTATACGACACAGAGACAAGCTTAATAAGTAGCCAGAAAATAATGAAACATAGAAGTAACCGTTGACGATACTAAGATAAAATCGAACAGAGCCATATCGGTAGGAAGCACTCTATTTGAAGACTACAAGGAAAAAACTTCTTTTTCCTGTCACGATTAGACTAATGGGTCGTTTCAAAAAATATTTGATGAAGCGGCACTGATATTGAGAATATATGGCAAATGAGATGTAGACTAAAAAAAGGTAACGTGCAGATAGCGATAGCAGAGATTTGAAAGAAAGGAGACATTTAAATTCAACTAATATAAACCCATGGATGGATAATATTACTGGAAGTCGAATTCTACCATAAACTGCTCTTTACTATTCATGGATATTTTAGGAAATCCCTTCACATGTTTGATGAATTTCCTACATGTTCAATCTATATTGTAGAGATGAAGGTGCGGATCATATACTTTTCAGCTGCCAGAGATTTAAATGTATCTCGGAAATAAATTCAAGGTCATGCCACCTTACCGGTGAGTTGTTATAGAACAAGTGTAGTCTACATAGGGCTGGTGTTATGCAGGAACTTTAAAAGTTGGAGAGGCTAAGGCAAAATTTAACATAAAAAAGCTTTAAAACTAATCAGTTCTCCTCGAAGTAATAACTAACAACCGTTCCGCAGTGGAAGAATTGTTGAAGGACAATGGGCTGAGCCTAGTACATTAGCACCAGGAAATAATTTTAGCCACCAGACTACACTACCATGTCCAGTTAAATGAGATTATTTTAATACAAAATTTTAAAGCATTTAGGTGTCAAGTGTCCCCTAAAAAATCTTTGAAATGGACACTGATTTTTATGATTTTTTTATTGTTTGTGTTAGAATAACAACAACTTTTCGATGTTCTAATTTAGTCTACACACACTCTAAAACTTAATTTGTTTATATTCGGAAAACCTAGAATTAAATCCCTTTATGTATCTTTGTTCTAGTTTTAAAATCAAATGATGAATTATGCATTTACGCTCCAGGCTAAAATCCAAAGAGTAAGTAAATATAAGTAAAGTGAAGTGAAGTGAAGTAAGGTGAGTGAATATAGTTGCTGCTCATAATATTGACAGTATAATTGAATTGTTCTCACAAACCTACACCACACTATACTAGGTAAATATTTATATGTATGTAAGTTATGGGAGGGGGGAGGGAGTTTACACTGTCGCACACACTACCCTATAATACTGCAGGTATACGAAAATTTCATCACAAGAATTGGAAAGTTTATAAATTTAAAATCACACAGCACTAACTCTCTCGCTCTCTCGCTTACATATACATTTAAACGTAGAGCCATCTAGACAGGTATGGTATGGCATGGTATGGTATGGCATGGCAATGGCATGATATGGAATTTATTTTTTTACTTGCCAAGGAAATACAAAAGAGTTTACAATGCCCGGAGGTATAGTATTTTACTTTTTAAGTAAAACAAGAAAATTTATATTTAGAAAATATATTAAAAAGTTCTAAAAAGTTTCGAAAAAGAGACAAAAACTGAAAACTGACAGCTAAAGAAATATACGAACGGGCGATTTAGATTTCTGTGTGATAAAAAGCCAAAAATTTAAAGACTTTTTAATGTATTGTGTCACATAACACATTACAGACTTACACATACACCTACACATACACATACACATACACATAAAACTTTGAAATATAAATCTTTTATTTTTGGTTAATTTATGTACATGTGCTCCTGTGATGCCAGTTTGTGGATATTTGGGAAAAATGTGGGCGTTTGATAAACTTTGTTTATAAATTTGAATAAAGTTAGGTTAGATAAAGCAGTGAACACTCTGAAATGGAAGAGCTCTCACTTACGCCAGCGTTCAGGTCCATTGTAATGGCCAGTGTAATTAGGCAGTGGACGCCCTGAAGAGAAAGAGCTCTCACTTACGCCTGCGTTCAGGTCCATTGTAATGGCCAGTGTAATAAGGCAGTGGACACCCTGGAGAGAAAGAGCTCTCACTTACGCCAGCGTTCAGGTCCATTGTAATACCACAATAGATTCTATCCCCGGATCAAATATTTCCTAGAGAAAACCAAACCGTGTACAAAACAAATCTTGCAATAGCAGCAATCTTTATATTAGAAAGCTCTGTCAAGGATATCGGAAAGTAGGTGTTTAAAAACCTCCGATTTTTTATGCCAAGAACCAGGCCACATGTGGTAAAACGCAGTGCCTTCCCCCTCAGACACACAATGTATGCAGCAGTCATTTGCCATTCGTGCATGCCTATCAAAAGGACAATGGCCCGTAAGAATCGGAATTGTACGATGGATGGCCATGCGATTTCTGCTAAAATATGTTTAAAACTGGATTTTATATTCACACTACAGTGGTTCACCTCCGAAATCAGGGGGATTATGTTCTCAAAACAAAGACTCATTTGTAGCCACAAGTAAACTCTTCAGTCTATTTAATAAAATTCACAGCTTTAATGACATCTACAGTTTTTCCTCTTTCATGTGTCTGGCGTTTAAGCTTTGTAACTTCTAGCCATGTTTATAGATGTTGTTGTCTTAATGTTAACTGTACTTATGATGATTTTGATTACTAACTAACCTGCTGGTATTTTATAAATCAGATGTGGGACTTTCATCATTGGTCCCTCACTAGATGTAAGCATTGACGACCAAAACAATAAAGGGGTTGTCTGTTCAGTATGCCTTTTAACAGAAATGAAATTATAGGTCGGCTATAAGTTAATTTGGATTACGACTTAATTTGGTAGTAGGTAGTGTATTGGCTTATTAGACCAAACCCAGGTCAAACATCAAAACAAAATATGAAAATATTATTTCTTCGGCGACTTCCTCTCTGCAACAAACAAAATTGCCTTGAAAAGTTTCTCAAAAATCTGGCGTTCGAAGTCGACTTTAAACTGTAGGTCCCGCCACTCTTGTATAAAATTAACACGCACAACATGGCAGGGGGTGTGAGAAGCTAGGCTGTAATCCTGACTGAAGGGTTGTAACGGCCAAGTATGTACGTATATAAAGAAAATGCTAAAACCATTCATTCTGTAGCCTATTAACTGTAGTTTTAGATCGAATATAGGTTAGGTTGGGTTAGCGGCTAGCTTGCCGTTCACAGACAGTAAGCTTCCTCCTCAAGATACGTTAGTGGTGGGTTTGAACTACCCCGAGCTCCGGATGAAACCGGCCAGTTGCCTCAGTGGCACTTTGGCCACCATACCCAGATTTGCAAAATTCTGTCACGTCTATTCTAAATTGCAGGACACTCAAATAAAAGGTGTTGTATCGATTTCATTTCTTTCACATCCTATTACAGAAACTATCAATTCGAATATCTATTAGAGTGCGAACTCTTCTCGAACTCAAGTATTTTCTTGATTTTCCTACTGCCCACTGCTAGACACAGTAGTTTTGAAATTCGGCAACCAGGTATGTTGGGCCACATGCATAAAATCTGGCAATTCTATTAACAAATCTAAAATAAATACCAATTGTTTGCTGGCTTCCTTGCCTTTATTATGAGATTATTTCTTAAAATTTTAGTTACTTTTGGACAACTGATATTACGTTTAATACCTGATTACACACACACACATAAAAACCTCACGATTACAACATAAGCATTTACACAGGTAACAATTAAGGATAACACCCCCCTTCTCCTTCCTCTCCTAGTCTGTTGAAACTCCAACTACTAATTTCAAACTTTTAAATATTTTTAAGGACTACTAGCAGAAGACCAGATTGTGGGTTTGTGAGTGTATGTATATATATGTGTGGGTGTGTGTGTATGGCAATTTTAAATAAATTTCCATAACGTTAAGCAAAAGCAAGTAAAACTAAAATGTTATTGAAAAGTTTGTTGCTCCAATTTCTTAGGAAGAAAAACGACTACACAAGCACACATCATAAAAGGGATGAGTGGGATGAATTGGTACATTTCCTGCCAGAACAAATTTTTGAGTTCATTTAGTATTATGAAGTCGTTTTTCATTTACTTTTGAAAGTAGAAATTGCTTTTGATTTCTATAAATCTTTGATTTCAAATGAAATTTTAATTTTATGATTGCCCACATACAAAGGGTTTTACTCTATGAATGTGTTATTGACATTGGCTTTACATCAATATGAAAGCAATACTTAATGGTTTTTGGCAATGAAAGAATTTTATGCGTAAATCACAGAAGCAAGGTTATATTCTAAAACGAATAAAACAAATCGAGTCAAAAAGACTTTACTACCTTCAAGACTCATGAGCTCAATTCAGAATCTTATGATTTTCGTTGATAGCCAGGTTGTCCTAAAGGCAATTGCTTCAGTGTAGTGTCACGACTCGTACATAATTTATAAAGAGCTATAAGGACCTTTGCACCATATTGACTCTGTCTCTGAAGAATTCCAGAACATAGAGTGTATAATTCGGAAGGAGACGGAAAATGCTGCCACTTGATTAGGTTTACTTTCTGAGGGCGATTCTAAAAGCCTCCAATCTGCTACTTCTTTGGGCAGAACTATTATCGGGGAGGTATCTCGGAAACTGTGCACTTCCAGAGACAGTGTTAAAACAGGGTTACTGCTGGATGTAGATAAATCCAGTGTGAGACTGAGTTCCTTACGATCGGTAACAAGATTCTGGAACAGATCCCAGCCGGACTATATATAGCGTGTTTGTTATAAAGAAGAGAAATTGGAGACTATCGATAACCACCTCTGTAACTGACCAGCCTTTAATAGGGCAAGGTGCAGGACCCTGAATAGGAGATTCTTTGACGAAATACGGACTTTTTTGATATTCAAAGTAAGAGTTTTACGCACATCATGGCGTTAGTTCATTTTGTGTGCAATGATTGTGTCCTTCTTCACTTTTTTCTTCGTCTTCCATCGTTCTCTATTTTCTCTCTTCTTCTTTTCTCTTTTTATATATTTTAGTGGGTCAGTAGATCTCTCGGCTTTGTACTTGTCTAAAGGACAAGTACACGTCCTCTGCCGTAAACAAACCTAACTTAACCTTGTAACCAAATGAATCGTGTGGTTGACAGCTCCATTCTTAACTACTGTCGGTAAAGGAGCAGTAAATTCCACACTAAACAAACCCGAGATCTACAGTTTAAATTCGATTTACTAGTAGACTACAGCGACTTCAAAAACTGAAACTTATTAGTTTCTATAAAAAGCCTTATTGGTTTAGAAATGAGTGATCAATATATTCAATCTAATATTAACACATTGACTGCCAACTACGAGTTGGATCCCTGGAAGGGAACGCAATCTACGAGTTACTTCATAGTAATATAATATGAAAATGAAAAATGGTCATTTTTGGCAAAGTTTTCTGAAAACGGCCGTGGCAGTCAACGTATTAATATTAACAGCAATGCTAAGTTCAATTTTATGCACACTATGATAAACAAATTCATAAGACAACAAATTGCTTGGAGTACAAAGTCAAATAGATTTCTACAGCAAATAACTACCAAAGGAATAGAAAATAATACTGCATGACGTACCTGATGCACTTGATATTTTTGATGCTGTATTTTTGTATTATAAATGCATTTTGATTACACCTGACACTTGAATCATTTTTAATTAACGTTTTATAAGATTTGTACTGCTCTAATGCTAGTCTAGTAATCACCTGCCACAACACCTACTTGCTTGATGAATTTGTTCCGAGATAACGGCAATTAAGTTATTTCCTAAAATTATTTTATTTTAAATACAAAAGAAACTTTATTAATATACACTTCCAAAGCAAAAAACAACCAAATTACACTGTACTACTCGGCAGCCTTCGATGTGGATGGTGCAACTGATTTGTTGTGTTTTGCAACAGCCTGTTGAGCTTTGCTTAAGTTTATGTGACCTTCAGACGCCCGGGAACGCATCTCATTTTCCACTGACTTATTTAGTGTTTTGGAAATAGCCTGTTTAATCTTTTGATTTTCATTGAATTTAGATTTCTTGGCCTGGATGGGTGCATCTAAAACAAAACGAAATTGAATCAAACCATCTAATGCGCATTAAGTTCAACAACTTACTGGAACGTCGTGTAAAGGCAGCGCTATTTTTTTGCTTTTGTTTCTTTTGTATATTGGCTGGTAGATTTGCCTTTTTAAACTTTCCCTGAACCATGTT